>JAQGBW010002718.1:0-18736 GCA_034698625.1 Julus scanicus
TTTTATTTAATCTCTTTTTGTTTGGCTGAAATTGTGTTTTAAAATTTCACCCATTGAAAGTGATAGGGTTGTGATCCATCTTAACCATTGATGTTCCAAATTGGAAATACAGTATATGGACCACATAAAACTGCAATGGTCTACACATAGATAAAATTGTCACTATATATTTCATGTATCATTCATCAATTAAGGTATAATATACTGTGATGTAATAGCCATATGTTCATACTATATGCCATTGTATGATAGACATGTATACATGTGCTATACAAGACTGCTCTATATATAGCCATGCAAAGACATACGTGAACATACACAGCCATACATATTACATATACTACATATAAAGCTATTCATCCACTTTAATGGGCATAATGTCTAGAATCCAGATGTGTCCAATTTCCGGTTTAGCAATGTATAGAAAAAGGGCACATGTCCATACATGGCATACTGTACACATTCGCATAAGAATGCATTTAGAATATTTCCAGAAAATGTCCAATTCCGTACAAGCAAGTTGCCACGATATTGTGTTAATTCGTTTGCACGTATACGTGTTGTTATTAACCCGATTAAACAATACCTTCTTGGTTTACCAGGTCTGCATCATATGTCTATAATCTGCAATTATGCCGCATGAGTTCGGAAACTCGGCGAACCAGACCAGAATCATTTCGATATGTTGGCAATGATGTGGATTACTTGGAAAATCAATGCGCACCAGGTGGGGAAAACGACAACAATTGCACGACTGACTTTAGCCTTGTATTACCAGAATAGTTTCTGAGATTTAGGGTATTTTTTTCTTCCTAATTGCAGAACCCAGTGAATGCGAATATACGGATCTAGCCAATAAGTTCAACCCTTTCACCGATCGATTAACCGTGCGAGTACTGACTTTGGAGGAATGCAAAAAATCGTGCGATGATGAAAAGGAATTTGTTTGTCGTTCGATGTCTTTTGACTGTCAAACCAACGACTGTTATCTAAGTGCGGAAGATAGGCTAAGTACACCGGCTGGACCAAACATCATGATCGATAGGCCTGGTTTCACGTATGCAGAAAAGGGAGGATGTGGTCAAGGTAAAAACTTTTAAAACTTTCGTATTGTTATATCCTCCAATCCCTGCAGACAATAACCCGGTGAAAATTTTGATAAATGATGCATAAAATACATTTAGGCTTTCCTTAACGACTAATGTAGAATTTAATTCAATGAGATTCGTTTTTATTTCAATATTACAAATCCCATGCATAAAATGAAACCACTCATACCATGGAAACTACCTCTAAACGTACATTGTATGAAAAACTAAGTGCATAAAATCGGGCTTAAATTACACGAGATAGTACTTACATTCATAAGTTAATTTATGGCTACGATATATAACTATATCCTCGATTTTATTTTGTTACAAAAGGCAGTATCTTATAAAAATATTTGAAGTAAAAAGTTAGCTTATAAAAATGAGGATTTTACTCGCTTTTTAGATTAAGAACAGTGCACAAACTTATAATCATAGTATAGTCTTTATCATATATTATCACATTTTTTTTTCAAAATGGGAAGAAAATTAAAAATATTTACCGGTATCAACTCAACATTTAATAATTTGTCTCCTCCTGATTTTCAATTGTGCATGCCAGATTTGAATAGCGTTACCAATTTTCAATTTTATACCAGTGTTATGTAATTTGAATGCTGAAATTTTTAAAACATATATATATATATATATTGTTTGCCTATTGTAAGGCAAAGTACAGGCGAATCGCTGTACTTTGCCTTACAATACAGAAATATTCATATATAAGGGGTGCACTAATGCTAAATATTAAGGTGGAGACTTGTGCAGTGTTAACCTGTTGTTTCGTCAAATTCATGTTTGAAGAAATTATGAAAAAAAAAAAAAAAAAAAAAAAAAAGGAGGGGCTAACACACGAGTAAATACATGCAGTAGCCTACATGCAAATTGTAACAATCATACATTCATAAACATTGGCAAGTATGTTTTAACACACTTAATATCGAGTTTCAGTGTATCAAATCTGGTGCATGAGTAGCTGTTGGTGTTGATTGAGGGGGTAGGGTCTGAATAACGTTGAGGTAATGATCCGTAAACAGACCAATTTGGAGTGCCAGTGCACCATGAAGCAATAACCTTCATCGCGATACTTAGCTTTTTTTTAACGTATTTTTGTTATTATTTTTATTTGTAGTGAAAGTGGATTGTACTCAGACGGAAATGTTAGTGACTCTTCGCTTCGGAGCCCCATTCAGCGGACGAGTTTACGCCAAAGGAAATCCGCAACTTTGTTTTATTCCTGGCAATTCCCAAACACAACTAACAATGAACATACCCATTGGAACCCAATGTGGAACAGTGGAAGAGGTAGGTTAACCTGGAGCATTAAAGCCTTTGACAGTCCAATTAATGAAACAACATGGCATCACGCAAGGGCGATTACTTTAGAATACTCAATGGATGATGTGCAACGTGACAACTATGGGGGAAATTTGAGTAGTTTTTTTATGCATATAAGCACACCTATACAGAGTGGGTTTAAATAATATGGCATTTTACATGTGCACCAATCAAGTGTTTTGAATAATAGCCAGCTATATGTTAGAAATAGACAGGTATACCCTCCTTTAGCATCTCCCCATGTTTTCTTTGTTATGTTTAGCCAGTCGTTCATCTTGAAATTAAGTTATTTTAACCCTCCCATGAATTCAGTAATAACAATATATGATTAAGTACGTAGGTGAATGGGGATTTGCTCAAATTAGGAGTTGTTGCATCCTGTTTGTATAATTTACGAACATAATGCCAGACATTTACAGGGAAGAATCACCACGATATAATTTGGGTTTGTTTCCAAACAGAGCCAAGGGCGCTATGCAAATGAGATCGTAATTCAACAACATCCGGTTATTATGACTGATCACGATAAAACTTATCGAGTGGTTTGCTCCTTCGACATGGCTGACAAGACATTGACCTTTTCGCCAGGAGGGGGAGGAGCAATCGATGTGACGTATGGGTGATTGCCATCTTAATTTATTGCTATTTCTGTTTGCTCAAGCAATGCCTGAGCATTGTGAGGATCTAATATTAGGTGTCTGATCTGATGTTTTTTTAACAGAATCCCACGTCTGGGAGGCCCTCCTCCCCTCATTGCCAACACGGCCCCAACACCCAATGTGCGCCTGCGCATCACAGATAGAGGTGGGCAAGATGTGACGGCTGTCAACCTAGGGGATGAACTCTACTTTCGAATCGAGCCGGATCCATATAGTAGGAATAGATCCAGCAATACATAACTCTCTTCATTGCATACCCCCAGAATCCATTTTAATGCAGTTGTTGTGTTTTCCAGGTGCCTTTGGGGTATTTGCGAAAAACCTGGTGGCTAGAAGCGAATTTCTCGATTATTTGCCACTGCTGGACAATAATGGGTAAAAATGTTTTACAACAAATTTAAATATTGATTCGAGTTTCGTAGACGTATACATGCACGACTAACTTTATAGAATATATACTGTAATGGACTTGGTCAACAAATTTATGTTGCCAGGTTACAAAGAAGGGCCCACCCACAACTATAATTTAATAAAAAAAAAAAAAAAACAGGCTATCATAAGAAATAAATATTTTTTTTCAAAAATACTAAAGTGGAAAAACGGTGCAATTACATTTTTTACGACATGCATATATGTATATTAAAAACTATTATTAAGATGCTAAAAGGTCATTAACATTTTTAACATATTGTCTAATTTTTAAGGGGGCACACCCTTGTCAGAGCGCCACTATATATTATCTCATGAATAATTTTCTCATTTATTCTTTAAACGTACATTAATTCCATTCAATATTTTGCGTCAGATTTTGGATTTTGACATCCATTAATTTTATAAATAAATAAAAGAACTTTACATTTAAAAACAAGAAACGCTAGATAATCATATCTTCATGAGAATATATACAATTTTCACAGGTAAAAACATTTCTGAAAACAATAAAGAGTCGTATAAAGATGTCGCATTAAATGCACCTTATGACACCTTAAATATACCTTTGCTGTAGCATTTCGTTAATAATTAACAATTTGAGTGCCAGGATCCTAATTTCTCTCAAATTTATTTGAAACTTGTATACTGCGCTATATTATGAAGCAAGGCTAATTACCCAACTGCAATAACCCCTTCCCCTTGAAGAAAGTCGCAAAAGTGAAACGAAATTAAGTTTTAGAAAAATCGTGGAATCTCTCATTATCAAAAAGCCTGTCATATTTTAGGAAACCCAAATTATAGGCTCTGATTTCATTTTCGCTATTATAAAAATATTCTAGGAAAATTAAAATTGCAAGTAAGGGAATTTAGACAAAAAAAATCATTTTTATTTAATGCATTTGTTCTTAATTATGGGAGCCAACAAGGTGTTATAAAAAGAATATAACTCGTTTATCAAAAAACTCGTTTTAAATTTTTTTTTTTAAATTAAACAACAACAAAAAACTAAAAAACGCACGATATTTTTCGCACTGCTGATGATGGGTGCACATTTTAAACGAAATAACATTTAGGAAATACATTAACATTATTAAGAAAACGGATATTAAGGTAAAATGTTTTTCATTGTTTTAACGAGAGAGAGAAAAAAGAAGAAAAAGTCATCATTGATGAGGTTAAATTAGAAAAAGTGTTGGTTTCCTGATTCTTATTTATTTTTGTATATTGGAAAAAACTTGAAAAAATTAATGTATATGTACACGGTTGGTTAGTTGTTGGGATTAGAAACGCAATACATTTGCACATTTAAAACCGAATTTAATTAAAGAGAATTAACGTTGTGTGAAGCCATTAATTTTTATAGGAAAATGCTATAAAGAAATTACTTAATCATTTGCACCGCCAATGCAACAAAAGCCTGATTAACCACACATGAAATTAAGCCAGGAAACGCAATCAATTAACCTTGTTAATATTTCACAAGGATTTCAATAGATTTACTAAACAACATATTCTTCTTCTTTGTAGTTGTCCAACTGACCCAAATGTTTTTCCCTCATTGGATATGGAGAGAGGTACAAGGGCCCTCACTGGTCCATTTAAAGCGTTTCGTTTTGCATCGACAGGAAGAGTAAATTTTGAAGTGCAAATACAGTTTTGCCAAGATTCTTGTCAATCGGTAAGATTACATTCGAAAAAAATCCATCTAAAGTAGACCAATTTCTGTCAGCTAATATGTTTTTTTTTTCTTTCTTAATAAGGCTCGTTGTCAATATGGAAGCACTTTTGGTCGGAAAAAACGCAATGATTTCCACAGAGAACAGGGTCTTGAGGACATAGCTCTTGCAACATCAACCTTAAAAAATGAATCAACTCTAGAAGATGAAAAAGAAGTTGTATCTAGCGATTTCACAGAGGTGAAATCTGTAGAAATAAGCACGTTGCTTTCTAGAGACTTTGTCTTAGGAGATGTGCCCCAAATTAATGAAGCTAATACGACAGCTGAAGAAGTTGAGCAATTAAGTGACCAAATCAATGCGTCCTCAAGGACAGAACTAAATCCCGTAAGTTCAATGCCATTAACTGTTCTGGAAGATTCTCAAAATGATGCCACGATGCCAGTAACCGAAAAGGCAATCCTGAATATTCCGACTGGACAAAACTGCAATGGAAATGAAGAATCTAATGATGGTGGTTGTGCAAAATTACCCTCAGAAATAATGACGGAGGGTCTGATTCCAATGGCTAGGACAGCTGAATTTATTACTGAGAAAACTTTGCCACCCATGGTATCCACCAATGGTAATTATTTCGCTAGAGAAGCCTCGCAAGGTAATTCCAATGAAGGAGTTGTGCCATCTGAATCATATCAACAGCCAGGAATTATCCACTGGCCACCAGCATCGCAAGACAGTGGCATTCCAAGCAACCCAAGATTGCCTGATCTTCAGATATCACCCTCAAAAAATAATAGGCCGATGACCACAGCATCACCTCGTCAGACCAACAAAATGAACAATGCTAAAGTGGATCAAGAAACACTCGATACAAACAATGGTCTATTACCAACTGAAATTCCACTTAGGTTGTCACTGACTGTTGCCGGTGATGTTGATTCCGATAGAAGATCAAATCCCATTACAGTTAACGAAGGCAATCCCTTCAACACAGACATTTTAGGAACAGGAGCAGGAAACAACTTTAATAAAGTTTCAGGTAAGAAACATCTCAGATAACTATAGGAACAATAAACAAAACTCATTTCTTAAAAATTCATTATCTGTTTTGCCAAATAAGCCCAGATTACACACTGTAGTTGGGTTAGACAACAATAAATAGAAACATGTTACAGCTCCCCATTTCTTTATTAATTTGGTGCTGGACCACCCTTGGCGTTTAATATAGAAAGAACTCGTAAAAAAGTGGAAGGTAAAAAACTGGTCCACACCAAAACTACTATATATTATTAAAGAACTACGTATTTGTAATTCGTGTTATTTTCAGAAACTAATTTAGTGAAGTCTACCGTTAATGCAATTATTGTGTTTAAAATGTTGTTCAGAGGCAAAACACATTCCTGTACATGTTACATCCCCTCACCCTCGTACTTTCACTACTTGCAGGTGTGGAACATGCTTTGCCAGATTTCATTTGTTCCCCCAAGTCAACCGTTATTGCATCTATTGCCTGCATTATTCTCGTCCACATTGTGGTCATTTGTGGCGCCACCGTTTGGTGTCGACGTCGATTCCGCTCTAAGGGGTCTGTGAAAGAAGAGGACATTTTGTCCAGGTTGCCTGTAGCCCCTTCCAGAAGTGTGAAATCATCATCAGAAGGAGGTGCAAGTCGTCCAGTGTTTTATAGACCATCTCCACCAGACGTCGCCTTCAGGGGAAACGAATTTTATAACTGTTTTCCAAGTGCCTTGCATCATTCCCCAATCGCAATGGACCCCACGCACTGGGTCTCACAAACGAATCCATCAACGTCAAACTTAGAAGATACATCCGAAGAAATCTAACTTCCCAGAAAACTTCTTTATATCATTCCCAAGTAGCAAACTATTTATTATGCGGCATACGTAAACCAATGTAGCTAACATAAATCATGATTTAGGTAATTGGTGATATGTTTTATAAGGATGGACACTGTAATAGTCTCCAATATTAATTTGCTTCCTTTATATGAATGAATTTAATTTATCAAAAAAACTGGAAAAGTTACCCCGTTTGAGAATGTAAAGAACAAGGAAGTAGTTTTTTTTAATAATGCCGGTCAAGTTTTATTGCCAAAAGCGTTTTGGCATAAAATTGAGATTAACACCTGCCAGTGCATGCTGGAGATGGCAATTTATCATCATACATTCAAACCTTAAAAGTTTGCCCAAAATCATTTGCTGTCTACAAGAGAAAAGGATAGTTAACCATGCATGAAATTCAATTATGCGTTATAAAATGATTGCAATCGCCTGAACCGAGGCAAGCAACATATTTTGAAAAGTGAGCATCAAAATGCAAAATGCATTTCATAAAGCATCGCATATAAATCTGTGATCATGATTTTTATTGTTCACCATTGATGAGAAATACTCAATCCAGCAAAAGCCCAAGGAAGTTGTCCAAAATGATTCTTTTTAACGCTAGCCTAGTCTTCTACATTATTCTTTGCTCTTTTTATGTAAGGCATTCATTATAATTATACTAGCGAATCGGTACTCATTTTATAGGCACGCACCTTTGAAATTGCAAGCATGCTTTCTTGATGTTATTTATTTCGTTGAATTATATTTATATCTAGTAACATATGGTATTGCCAGGGTGGAATTACATTGTTGGGTTTAGTATAGCAATCTTAATTTATGATAAAGCAACGCTTTTAGGGGCATTAGATACGGTTACAATAAACGACAATGCCTGGGATCTCCATTATATATTAATTCCTTCGAGAGGTCAAAAGCATGATTGCATCTGAAATTTTAAATCGCAAAGAAAACTTTGTCAAAAAACCATTTTAAAATGCTTGAAAAAAAAATCGATTTTATGTGCATTTTAATGGCACAGAATTAAAAAGAGATTGTTAATAGAGAAATTTACAATTCTTTTTATGAAAAGAAGATGGAAAAAGTGAAAAACCGTACAAAGCAATTTCAAGTTTTATAAATACAACTATTATATTTTCATATAGTAGTTAGTTTATTTATTTTAGTTTTAGACGAAAAATAGGCAAGAAAACGTATTGTTTTATGCCCTTTTCCGTGTTGAATTAATACTGCGTTTACATGAGCACTGAAAGTACTTTAATTTGAGATAAATCAACGTACCTTAAACCAAGTCTAAAAGTAGTTGCGTTTACATGACAAAAAAATTGTTATTATTGTCGAATCACTTTTAGCTTTAACCAGAAAAAGGAATTAGGAAGTGGTCATATGTCGTCTGCTAAATGCATTAAATTGAAGTACTTCCAATGAAACAACCCCCTTGTCCATTCTCAAAGTAAGTACGCTCAAATTAAAGCAAAGTACTTTTAAGCGTTTACATGGCTGACTCAATTGAAGCAAAGTACTTTTAAGTGCTCATGTAAACGCAGTATAAGTAATACTTGTCTTATAAAGTTTCTGCATCAGCTAGTCGTGTTATTTGGGGAAAAACAACACAAAATCACAAATTCCGGTAAAATTAATTGTTATTTTCTAATTAATTTTCAGTACAAGAAAATCAAAATCGGTGAAATATGTTTCAAGATCATTAGGGTCCAATTAGAATTTCGAATGCAAACAGACTTTTGGGCCACCCACCTAGACATTTTTTGCTTGTTTATTGTTATTATTATATTTTTTGCAGTAGATAATTAATATTGGGTTTGATGGTGCACAATATGGGTGATTAATAATTCTTATATGAAATGTGCTTTAATGTTCGAAATAAACGATACTGTATGCTAGACGTATGTTTTTTTTTTTTGAGACTTTAATTGCAATTAATGCAGATTAGGAGTTATATGTATATAATTTTGTGGAGTCTTATGATGGAATATACCTTTCACTATCATTTCATTTAATTTGCCGCTTTATCTATCCCCTGATACGAGCTTGATAAAACATGTAATATTTCTCCTCTATCGTAAAGCCACATGTGGTTAGACCTGTGACTTTCCATCTAAATAACGTTGCAATTTTGCTCTTATCAAGGAAGAAGAAAGTGGAAAGGTAAAAACTGCCAACGGATATACATTATTCAAGGTTGAGTACAGCTTCAGAAGAGTATTAAGAGGCCAAGTTGAATCCTGTTAAGGGATGAAAACTAGTTCCACCAATTATTGCAAGTTCAAACTACACCAGCTGCAGGGTTGGTTGGTCCGACACTTTCCATTTCCTTAAAATTATTTCTCTCTCCACTGATGCTCGCTTAGTATTGTTTCTTAGTGTCACCAATCAGATACCACGTGTTTTTTTTCTGGACAACACAGTCGAGACATCGGATATGCTAAATCATCACCTAGACATTTTTATCCACATTAATCAAGAACGAAGAAATTTGGATATCTAAGAAATTGTGAGAGAGTATGAACAATCAACGAAAACTTTAAGATTTACATTGTACTAAGAAACTGAGAATTTAACTACTTAATTAAGGTAAGAAAATGCATTTTATAATCTTTAGTAATGATTTTAATTGAGTACTTTTATCAGTAATAATGTGGTTAGGACTAGTTATGCAAATATGCAAAAACTTCACCTAAGAAAATATCTATTTTGTTTAGCTGTATTGTCCAATAATTAGTGTATTTTCGAAATATTGCGAGATATTATAATCTAATTCTTGCTTATTGTTAAAATTATATTACTTGAAACTATTTTGTCAGTAATCTTGAATGTAGAAAAAGTGGGAATACCGATTTATAATTATGCGGATTAATGCTAATGTAAGGTAATTAAGACGATACTGTATTTTCCCAACTAGTATAATTATTTAACATTTTTTATTCAGCATATAGTCATTATTAATATCTGTACCAAGATCGTCTACATATAATTTCAAAACAAAAAATTATCTTGAGCGGCCTCAGGTAAATTCCTCAGAGGCATCCTGGGATTCTCATTTGCTAAATTAGTAACAATCCAATGTATGCCTGGAGGATCAAAGCAAAAATCCCTATAATGATCAGGAAGGCCTTCTAGTGACTCTTCAAAACCACTTCACAGTATCAATTATAGTATGAAACGAATAAGTACTTCCTATACCGTATATCTGTATTGTACTTATAATTTTAAAGCAATTCACACCTATGATGATAGCTGTCAAATACTGGACTCCATTGTACGTTTCAAAATGATTGCAATTAAACCAAATTGCAATAACTTTCCTAATATTTTTTTGGACATTATTATTTCGTTTGCGATCATAAAAAGTGTAATCTGCTCACATAGAAAGCTGCCAATTGACATTTGCAATGCAATTTAATACTCATCATGAAGTTAAGAGGTCAATAACCTTTTTTCTAGTTTACCTGAGATGAAAGCCCCTGATAAAGCTATACATGTCTCCATACATTTTTAAAAAAACTGGAGTCAATTTGCTATGTCAATTTTGAAAAAGATTGACCTATCTTACTCACATTTTCAAAATTAAACTTTTGTAAAACTATCTTTAACCTGTACATAACATAGTGCACTTGGAAGTACTAGCTGATTTGATCATCTTTGATCAGCATGAAAGTATTTAAACAGAATCCATGAAATAAAAAGTCCTTATCAATTCGTGCCTTTTTCTAGATTGATTTCTTGATTAAAATACACCTCTCTTGAATAGAGAATTTTTTTTCCAAAATAAACAACAACCATGTAGGTCCAATGAAAGCTCTAAAATATAAAAGTAACATTCTAAACTCTAAAAATGAAACAATTAATACAATTCATACAAGTATTTATCGTGTGAAGATTTTTAGGGAATGAACGACATCTCCTTTGTGCTTCTACTTGATGTTATTGTTAGTTAACATAGTAGAAGATATATGTACTGTATACTTCACTCACGTTTGATATCGTGACTTATCTACTGTATATTTTTCTAGATAAAATGTTATGTGTGTATGGTGTTCATGACCTTTTTTGAAAGAAAACATGCATTTCAAATGCAACCCAGCCAGAACAAATCATTTTCGAATAAAAGAATTATTTCATAAGCATATACATTTACCTGCACATCTAAAGAAGTACCAACAATAAAGTTACCTTTCGGCTACTTTTTATGTTGGACTCTTTCAGTACTTATTTTACCAGTCTACAATTTTCACACTTGATTCAACTTCAGACAACAGATTCCAAAGCGTGCATGGAATTCATTGTAACCCTAGCATTAAAACCAGTAGATATTCATCAAAGAAACCAAATGAATTGTACATTCCTCGGCAAAGAAGAAAGTAAACAAAAAAAGATGGGCAGAGGAACAAATTGTTAGAAAATAGCTACGAAAATCATTTATGAAATAAACAATAGGAAAATGATCAATAAAACCAGCGTCAATTGATTGCCCAAACAACTTCCTTGATTCCTTATATTTTTGCGAATTTAAAATACATGTTTTAAATTATTTTTTTGGCTCCTGGAGAAACATGTATTTACAATTCAAGAAGAATTCCACAATGCATAATGCACAAAGGAATTCGTATTTGTACTGTATTATAAGCTATACTGCAAACAGAATGAAAATTTAAACGCTAGTAGCATTGCTAATTCGACTTTGAAAAGAACTGTACAGAGGCTTCCAGACTTAATATATTTTGTATTTACATATTAATGCAAAATCCACTTCAACTTGAATGCTAATAACTTTTTTTTTTCAATGCATTTAGATGTTTGTCACTGAGAGAATATCAATATACCTTTCACTCACGTGCAGTTTCCTCGTATTAACAGCTCGTATTTCGTTTATAAAAGGTTTAAAACATTATTACTATTATTATATTCTTATTACTTATGTCTAATAAATATAAATGAAAAAATGGGAGCAATAATATCATTAAATTTATATGAATGAAGGAAAAATTGATTGAAATGAGTGACATTACTTTATTAAAAATATTCATATTGTCTTTATGTGAGGCAAGACGAAAAATCGAATAAGAATAAAATTTGGCAATAACACAATACATACCTTTGTCACAATTATACTGTAGGGCTGGAAAAAAAATAGCACCCCTTGAACAATTTACTGTACAACAGTGTTTTTGAACCTTTTTCACAAAAACTTCTGTGACACACCTGTAGACCCTTGATTGCACAGCGGTTGAAAAACACTGCTTTACAACTTTCTCATTTCTTTACCTTCATTCCAAAAGCTTGACACATCCTAAACCTTTCATTGCTCCCTGAATTTTGTTTCCCACATCATATCTGCGTCTCATCTTAACTTCCTTTTTTATGACACATGTAACCTCAAATTTGACGCCTAGGGCCCGTTTGCAACTTCGCTCACCTTAACTACGCCCCTGTCTCGATATTAGTAGTAAATTGTATAACAAAACAAGCAGATATAAAAACGAAAAAAATCTAGAAGCATTCATTCTCTTATCACAAGTTTCAAATAAGAATTCTTCATTCATAAAGAAATTTAATGTTAGGAGTGGGGGAAAAAATATATTAAATTCATTTACAATGGAATATCAATTGTTGATAACTATAATCTTGGATGTTTCAGCACAATCCCAATGCCCTGATGGTAAATTCACATTTGAGCGAACTACTGGCGTCTCAGTACCATCTTTACATATTTTATTTAGTGAATTACATATGGTACAAAATGTGGAGAATGCTACCTGGCATTACGAATGTTATGATCTCTGTAAGGCAACATCTAATTGTGGAGGCTTTTATGTTGATCATATCCAAGGGCATTGTCGCTTGCTTCCTGGCCCAATGAATTCAAACAACATAAGACTGGCATTTCAACCATATACAGGAAGTTATTTTGAAAAAATATGTATAAAAGGTGAGTGCAAATCTCATTTCATTACATTAAACGGTCTTGTATTTGGCAGGAAAAGCTTATAGACCACTTATCTGAACAATCTTGTATTTGGTCTTGTATTATCTGAAGTTATTTCATTATGTTTCAAGACAGGGAATTTGAAGTGGTACTCGAACCTATAGCAGCTATTATGTACATACCAAATCCTAATCCGCTAAACCACAAACTTCCATAGCTACCTAATACGGTTTTATAAACGATTCTCCTCTATAAATAAAAATATTGCCATGGTTACAATCTTTATTAAAATAATTTGGGCAAAGTTTTGCAGTGAGTGCATGGAGACATCAGATAGATTATAAACTAAGAAATCGAAACCTCAATGTAAAAAGGGTATATTTATGGGGTAAAAATCATGTATCAATATGTAACATACATGTCACATGACGGTGATACTTCAGTATATTATAATTAAAAATTAGGCAAAAATAATTGATCATCTCTTGAATGATATAACAACTGCAAAATATACTAATCAAGGTCATTTTGCAAATATTTTATATTTCACTTTATATTGTACAATATGTATGTTCATCTCAATTTCTACAATGGACATTTCAAATCAACTTTTAATTTAATTGGTTTACAGCACCACTGTCATGTCCTCAACAATGGGCGTTTGACCGTGTCGTAGGAATGGAATTACGTGGCCATGACGATAAAACAGTGGAAAATGCTACCTCAAAATGGGATTGTCAACATAAATGTTTATGGGAATCAGAATTCGAATGTCGATCAGCCGAATATAACTATGTCAAAAAGACATGCAATCTAAGCAAAAGTGATCGAAGAAGCGCACCAAAGGCATTTCAGAGTTCCAATCATAATGTGGATTATTTCGAGAATCAATGTATCAGTGGTAAGCAATATTAATATACCTTAAATATTTCAAATTTGTGATAGAGTAATAAAATACCTTAGAGGAGATTACAACCTATCTCTTTCAATGGGTAAATTTTAAACGACACTCACAGCCAAACAAAAAGAGATTAAATAAAAATAAAAATTGTTTAAAATAGCTTGATGGATCAGCAAGTGCATCATATTGTTGTTTTTCACTTTGAGCTGGTAGATTTTTTTAAAATTAATAAATAAGTTTGAAAAATGTCCGTTAATTTGCACATGCTGCCAACACGTGCAGCATGAGAATACAAATTAACGGACATTTTTCAAACTTGTTTATTAATTTTTTTTAAAAAACGTGAGTGTGAAGCTGTGAGTGTCGTTAAAAATTTACCCATTGAAAGGGATAGGTTGTAATCCACCTTAACTGGCTAAATCTAGAAATTGGTAGATCAAAAAAATCATCTCCCTACAAAACTTTTTTAAAAATTATTTAAGATTCATCCAACACCGTGTCAATGTACTATTTAACCTAAATGAAGTCATTCATGCTTTACTTGGATAAAAAAACGCTAAGAACTTAATACTGTACCTGCAGAATACTACAGAGTATGCTCAATCTAATGAATCATTTTAATTGCAAAGGTTAACATACAGAATGTTGTTTATGGATGGTAAAACTGCATTTAGGAAACAAATTGCTACGCCTTTTTAATTACATGCCGCTGTGATCGCTTAGTTGACGAACTTAGCAATGGCTAATGATCAGACATTAGAAATAAGAAACTAACTGCCCAACTTTCTCAGTGGAAAATCTACTCTTTATGAACAAACCAATTACAAGAAGTTATAGTGACACATTAATAACTACTTTCAATGAAAAATATATTTAATGAGGCAATTATGTAGCCAAAATGCAAGATCAAAATTTGAAGCTTGTGCACGCACGCCAGTCGTGTATAGAAAGTAATTATTAAAAAAAACTATAAACACACCTCATGAGAAAATAAGAAAGGAAATTAATTTTTTTTACTGCACTTTCTCTTCAATTAGGACCTACTAAATGCAATTTCAATCGAAAAGCTCGTACTTCTTTTCCATATGCAATGGCTAAAGTCACGACGACCACGAGCGAAGCAAACTGTAGAGAAAAGTGCAAAAGTCACCTGGATTTTGTGTGCAGGGCATTTGTTTACAAGAAACAAAGTAAGGAATGTCTTTTAAGTTCAGATGACAAGTGGAGCATCGAAGCAAAGGATTTCAACTCATCAGATGATTCTGATTACTATGAAAGGACAGATTGCATGGATGGTAAGACTATATAAGATTTCCTAAAGCCTATTTAATGATACATTAGGGTTCCCCATGTTCATCTCCTTGAGTCCATTTGTCAGAGACCTGTTTCGGTAGGATAAATGTGAACAATCCAAACGAGGATTAATTGAGATGGATAAATTGAATAAGCATCTCCAAATTGCTAAACTGACAATTAATACAACGACATCACCAAAGCTTGTAGAGTTCTGTTGTCAAATGATTAATAGTTAACTAATTCAGAAAGACGAGGTTCCAAATTACCTGCATGTCAACAAGAATTTTATTTATCAATTTTGATATAGTTCTTTCACAAATTAAGTAGTTATGCTTATTTATAATTTATTATTTAGCAGGGCACAGGTTGGAAAAATAAGAAACTGTAGTTTGTATCTTTTGAGACTATCTTTGAGCAACCACGTTTTATTTAGACATGCATACATGGAGAAAACCATCATTACATTGTAAATCGATTTTTCTGCTCAAAATTAATCAGTTTTCTTCAAACATATACTTACTATATACTGTAGTTCATTATTAATAACAATCTGAGTTCTTTATACGATTCTTTTGTTATTCAAACGAGAACTGGAGAAAAGAAACGTTAATCTAAGTCAAAGAACGATTGGATGTTGAAGTGAATATATATAGTCAAGAAAAATATGTGACCCCAAATTTGTATTTTACGTAGCCTAATCACCATGGCAATACGATGAATTCTATTCAATGTTGTCATGCATATTGCAATGACGACAAAACTTTGAAATCATGCAAAAAATGGGCATGAAATAGTTAATTTTTTAAGTTTAGTCATTAATGAGTACAAAAAATTAATCTTCTAGTTTTTTAGAAAACTGCTCGTGAAATCGACTAAAGCTTAAAAATGCTCAATGCGAGCCTCACTAAAAATGTAGCAACACCTACCACCTTCCCTATTAATTCTATAAAAAAATTAATATCGTTTTAAACTTCCTTTTTTTCTACTTCATAATGTTCGAGCTATAAGGGTGGTCTTAAAATTAATTCTACACAAGTGATTACAACATCATGCATGCACACTATACAATTAACGTACTAAACTACAGTCTATTTTTAAAAATTAAAGTAGAAAATCTGTTTCCAAATATTCCCAAAGGCATAACTGTATTAATACAGAGAACACGCAAACTACAAATTTAATCCATGTACTTCATCTCAGGGTGAACGTCAACCAGCACGTCGTAAAATTGTATAAAAATAGTCAAGAATAAAAAAAAAAAAAAAAGAAAAATCAGAATTGCATTCTGTAAAACAGCCTTTTGGCATTCAATAATAAATTTTCTTGATGCTCGAGCTAATACCATATATCTAAAAGCTATAAAGCTAAGCACTTAAATACTCTTGGATACGGGTTTGGCACAATAGTAATCAAAACCAAAGTTCCCTCACAAGACTGATGATAAACTGATAAATTATCAGTCTTAAAAAAGTGCGTCTTACTTATTCTGTATTCTACAATGGATTTTTTGCTTGAAAATGACTATTTTTTTATTTACAAAAAGTATTCTCAATGGCCATATTTTTTCTTGACATCTACATTAGGATTCCACAAGCCTTTCCTACAATATATTTGCGTATAACTCTTTTGCCAATACCATGAATTTGACAAATGATTTTTAGAAAATCAATACTAAAGGTAATGTTAACACTAAAATATATTGTATAATATACAGCGTGCATTTTTGTATCGTTTATTAAAGTTAGGATGAAATGCGATGCCACTACCATGACGGCCATTTTGATATCGGAATACCCTTTCAAGGGAAAAGTGTATGCCATGTCAAATCCAAACGAATGTTCCACAACGGGAAACGATAATTCTAACCAAGTAGAAATTACACTTCCACTCAAGTCACCATTGTGTGGAACTATAAATGAGGCGAGTGAAAATGTTGCACCTACAGGCACTGTAGTTCATGTTAGCCGTTTTCGGCATTATTAATGTTGAAATGTTGCCACATTATAACCCGAAGCCGTCATTCTTTTAAATGCAATATAGGGTAACGGCACTTACACAAACAGTATCATTGTTCAACATCATCCCAACATCTTAACATCGTCTGACAGAAGGATCGATGTAGTGTGTGATTACGAAGAACATAAAGTGAGATTAAAAGCCGGAAAGCAAATTGTGGAACCGTAAGTAACCGTAGATGGAAAAATTCTATACATCCTTATTTATTAAATATTAGAAGATTGTTTTGGAACTATGTTTAGTTAGTTAGTTAGTTAAGTAATGTTTTAGGGCTGAAAGGCTGCTAATTAAGGCCATGGAATTATGTTTAGCTACCACACAAAATCCGAACTTTTTGTTAAAATTGACCATAATTGTGCCACCGTTCTTAGAAAACAATACTTGAGATTCGCGATTATTATCATGAATTTTTATTGCCCAATAAATTAGTTTAAAAAATGTAAGCAATTATAATTGCAAATATATGTTTTGTTATAATTGTACCACCTTTTTCTAGCAAAAAATTCTTAAGATTCGATCCCGATTATTATCATTGATTTTATTGTCCAATAAATTAATTTTTAAAAATGTAATCAATTGTAAATGCTTTTTTTTAAATTGACCATAATTGTACCACATTTCTTAGGAAAAAATTCTTAAGATTCGAGATTATTATCATTAATTTTATTGTCCAATAAATTAATTTAAAATATACATAATCACGTAATTGTAAATACTTTTTGTTAAAATGGACCATAATTGCATCGCCTTTTTTAGGAAAAATTTCTTAAGATTCATGATTATTACCACCGTGATTGTTGGTATTATTATATTCATCGAATTTGATAATGCTATTGAAAAAATGTATTCTACATCGTTTATGATAACCTTAATATCCATTAAAACATGTAGACATTTGTTTTGAAAGTCACAACTCAACAATTTAAAGAATTTCAAGAAATTTAATAACAAGCCTTCCTCATATGCTGATAGAATAATTTGACTTCATTCCCAATGACTTAACTTTAATCCAACCTTAACTGAAACGTGGAATAAAATAGGCGTGACTTACAACCACTTACCCTGTCCCCAAATACTGATAACAGAATTCATATTTCATCATTGGGGCCTTTCTTGTATACCATGGTGACTACCGAACTTTTGACTCTTAATTATGACAATAGTCTTTACAGCTATGTAGATGACAATTTTATTGTGAGGAGTTCTTCAAGGGATGAAATTTCTGTAGCTCTTGAGTCGATGGAGTCAGACCTAAAAAAAATGAGAGAGTGGTACACTACACACAGTATGAAATTGAATCCGGAAAAAACTGAGAAAATTACAATAAACAAAAGAAACCATACCAGTAATGCTATTAATATATTGGGAGTATTATTTGACTCAGAATTTAATTTCCAAAAGCAAATCAATAGCGTGATAAGTAAAATTCATAGAATCACCTTCTTATTGAAAAGAGTGAGAGCTATTTTGACACCTCCCGAGATGACAATAGTGATCAATACTAAATTGATACCCAGCATCGGA
>JAQGBW010002719.1:0-18735 GCA_034698625.1 Julus scanicus
TCCGTAAAAATTCCCACCGACCTCGACCTGGGAGCGAACCCAGCATTTAGGATCGAGAGGCAAGCACGTAACCCACTAGACCATCGGCGTCGGCCAATGAAGCATATAAACAAAATATGAAACCCAATGGAGTAAATGAAAGAACTTTATATAATTGAGACAGTAGATGATACGCATAAAATCTCAAATAAGTTTTCTACCCATGGTCGATACAGGCCCTGCTGGAAATAACCTGTACATGTTTGAAGTGGTATTCAGCGTCAAGTGCCATCTGTGATCAATGCTTCAAATACGACAGAACTGGAGGAAGGGGGAAAAAAATTGAAGATGCAGGAAGATGACATTGAGCGTCGGCATCCTTCAAACCCTGGCTTCGAGAGCACAAACGCATAGACACATCTCCGTTCATGAAAAGCCGCGTTCGTTGACGTATATGTCTCTTCTTTGGGACATTCAGAAAATAGCAGCAAATGCAGAGATGCAATGCCTAAAAGTCGAGCTAAAAACGGTTCGTTGCAAATGTACCACGTTTTAGAATGACGACATGTGCTTTTCTCACATCTGACAGATATATATAACCGTAATGACAGCCTTTGATCATGCACAACAGATTTCTAAATGTTTCCCACAACTTTTTGGTGGATTATAAAACCAGAATCACATGAACACAATGGTTGGAGAAATTGATTACATTAATTGTTATCGCTGTTGAGTGATAAGACAAATTGTGTATATTTTACTAAAAATCTGTGAAGAATGAATGGATTTTTAGTGAAAATATTCTCTTTTATTCCATTTCACACTAAAAAGATTCGTGGATGTCTCTTAAGTCTAAGTAGAAAATCAAACATCTTAAATACCGGTGAGCAAACCTAATTAAAAAAAAAAAAAAAACACCGACTAATATCGCTAAGCATCGTTATCTGGCGGCGTCCTGAATAACCTTGTTTTCGGAAAGTTTGTTGTCGCTGGCACAAATCTGATCCGATAGTTAATTAAAAAACTTGGGTCTGGCGGCTTAATTCGGTCCGCCCACGCGCCGAATTTCTCGGCTTCGGAAACAATTTTCGGTAAATAAGGCGCTCAACCTGACCATTCCAGTTGATGCTGCAACGCTTGTAATTTTTACGAAGAGCCTCTAATCAAAAGAAAGTAATTTGATATGTTATTTGCACAACAATCACTTTAGACACGAGGCGCGCCATTCAGTCTAGACGCGCACGTGATGGTACTCGAACAATGGGAGGCGGCTTGCGGGAGCCTCGACGGGTGCCTCGCGAAACGTTCCATTTGAGAGCGGGATCCAAGGGTAGGTGATGCTGTAAAAAAACACGGTAAAACGGCGAAAATTTTAGAAAGTTTCCTTTTATCCAGTCCTTAGCGCCTCATGTCCGTGATTTCGAAAGGTGAAAATCGTCCTAAAAGTGTAAAAAGTGTAAAATGCCGAGAGGTGCGTAGTTCCCCTTCCCTCATCCATATTGGACTGGTCCAGCCGGAGGTCGCCTGGCAAGCGCAGAATTCTGGCGTCGTTAGAATATGTGGTAGCGCCACGAATAGTATGTGGGCCGTACAATTGGGCTGCTGCGCTGGCTGGCGACGGTTAGGATTTGGTATCGGAAGCCGGTCTTCTCCGTTGGATTTTACATGCATAGAGTTGTAGTGCGCGTTGGTGGTGAGCCTCGACCGAAGAAGACGTCTCTCGGATTACCATGGCGTCGATGTCGTGAAGCAGGATACGTCGAATGTTTGGAAGGCTCGCGAGCCGCCTAAATTATGTTGTAGTTGTTCGTTCATGTTTCGCTCTAAGCGAAACGCGCTAGTGAAACGATTGTGGAAATCCCGAGTCGTTCCCGCCGAAGATGAGACCGCGAGTCCGCCTCAGAGCGGCGGCAACGACGATCCGGAGCTGAAATCGGTGGCCCAGTCGATGTTGAAACGACTGAAAGAAGTGCAGCTGGCGTTACTAGTCCAAGCCGTGGAGAGTCGTGGGGGAGACAGCACCTCTTGCGTGCTCGTCCCCAAAGGGGATCTGAGGATAGGCCGGAGGACAGTGTCCCCCCAGGTGCTCTGCTGCCAGTTGTGGAGGTGGCTCGATGTCAAGCATCCTTTTGAACTCAAGAGGCTCATGTGCTGCGCCTCAGTCGACGATCCCGTTTATATTTGCTGCAATCCATATCACTGGAGCAGGCTGTGTAAATCAGGTGAGTTGCTGTTCTCCTTTTGCATGTTTTCGAGGGATGAAATTGTCGCCACAACAGTTGGGCTCCAAAGTGTCCAAATCACCAATACATCCAAAGTGTTGGTGATAAGGTATATGGTATGTCCAGGCATGGGTATGGGACATGCTTGTGGGGAAGACCTGGATGCCAATGTGCATGACTACATTGGTAAACAAGCAGAATTCTAGACATCTGAAAGGTGTTGAAGTTTCATGTGACAATGTGTAGCTAAGGAAATGGGTAAATGTGATAGTTTAGATTGACAGGATAGCTGAAAGTCGATCCACCACCATTCAATTCATAACTAGTTTTGCAAGGTGCATAATGAGAAATGTTCGTGCTCATCCCTTGTGTGGATAAGTTACGTTTTATGGACAATAAATGTTGCTACAACGTTCAACATTTAAGATTTGTACACAAGTAAGCAACGGGGTTGAGTTATGTTGGGTACATAATTTTCCTACAAGAAACGGCCATCAGATTCATCTTTTTGGTCGTCGCAAGTTTTGCTGGGGAAAAAGCTTCGAATAAGTGTGGTTTGGAGGCGCTGTTTCTGTTATTGACCCCTGCGCAACGCTGGCGAGGGGGAAGGGGGTTGGCCCGAAGCCATTGTGGCGCCAGGCTGCCGACAGCCCGTCGGACGGCTCCAACGAAACACCCTAATGGTGGCCCAGATACGCGGTAAGCCTAGTGCCATAGGTTAAAAGGTATTTCGGGTACCACCAAACAAAAATTCCATTTCAAATGGACACCTTTTAGTTGCAGGTGTAAAAGGTACGAGATAGGAATACGGACGGGTTCAAACCTAACCTCGGCTACCTGTGGAGCTTCTTCCACCTCGAACACATTTTCAGATGTTGGTTTATTCAAAGATTAGTGTTCGTGCGACTTTCGGCAAATTAAGTTTTTTTTTTTTAATGAATGGGATATTTGCAGCCATGTTCCACCAACTAGCGAAAATGAATTAAACCCATTCATTCTACAGTATACAAACAATTTACGTAGATTTTTCGAAACTTACCAATTTCCAAAGAATACGAGTTTATGTACTATAAAATAAACCTGTCGAAATTTATAATCGACCAATAATTTAAATGTAATTTTTATCTAAACTTTGAAATGTCTGAATTTTGTACACATCATATAAGTGACTTTAGTTTCAATAGTCTAGCCGTTGCCGAAATTGATGTTCTAGCTCTAATGGCATAGGAGGAGTATTTGTTTTGTTTCTATATCTACCCCTGCAAACCACAATACCACAATGTCCACAAATTAGGAAACAAGTGCTACATATATCCTCACTTTAAAAGCTTAACAAGGTTCACTCCATTGTATCTTGAGAATTTGAAACTATGTAGTTTTTCCTGACACGTTTTTTCAAATTTTTTTTTTTAAAATCATTTCCCCGCAGACTTATAAAGTCGATTTTGTCATCCCGAAATTCATTGAAAACGTGGCTGGCAGGCCTCAATTTCCCCCTTTTCTCGTGTTTTTGGATGGGGGGATGTTGGCGTGTGTGGTTTTTGGGGGAGGGAAAAGCATCTCTCGTTAAATGCACATTTCCTTAGCCCAATTTTTGGTGAGCGCAAGAGGGGAGACTGCAATTATGGAATGGCGCCATGGTGGAGTATTTAGGCGGCTTATCAGTCGTCGTCGGGGCTGCCAATTATCGCGGCCATTTCTCTCTACTTGTTCTTTTCTAAATGCTACCCAATTTGACGACTATTTTTATTCCCACAGAGTCACCACCACCCCCTTACAGTAGGTGTGCTTTGGAGAGGTTCAAAATGGAAGGTAAGGAAAAATGAACCCCTAAGTCTGTCTATATCATCCATTGAGGAAAGCAATTTCATTCGAAACAATGATGGAGGAGGAGGACGAGAGATATACGTAATTAGTAGACACCCGCACCAACTAAATTATGCCATTGTCATTTTCTGGTTTAATTGAAACGTGTCCCGAGAGGCATGTTGTCGGGACAGAAACCCAGACAATCGATAAACATTTACACATTTTAAGATTCGATTCTTCGTTATGTTTCTATCAGATTGTGATAAGGCACGTGCTTAGGGTAATGTCATTTTAAGGCGCCAGTTTAATAAAAGGCGTGCCTTGTTACACAAAATATTTAACTGTTGTCAATGAAGATTGATGAAAAAAATGTCCCTTAAAGCGTTATTGAAATTTAATATATGAACCTTCCCTGACAGGATATTAAGACTTTTAAATTATATGTGCGGGGTGTACGTATACATTTCCAGGGCAGTAACAGCTTGTGTATCCTATATATCATTAAATAAATATGGTAAACCAATTTTTGTGTTGGTAAATAGCACCAATAAATCAATTAAGCTAACACATTTTCTCTGTTCACTATACAGTATTGCAACCATCAGAATACTACAACTTTTTGAACATCTCACATACTTTAGGTATGCGAAGCGTTAACATTTCTAGGCCATTGTAGACAGTTTATTCCATAATCCTTATGAGTCAGCTGTGCAAAATCTTGCTGAGAGTGCAAACTTTTTTTCTCTAGTCCTCCAAAGCCTCATTCGCAAAGGCGTTTTTTCACCTAGAAAATGGTTGTAAAAATGAAATTGATTATTCTCAATAGAATGTCGTACAGCATTTGTTATACACTCCCAATCGATTGTGTTACGGATTTAAAATGCTTTCCTTTTCTCCCCCCTCCTCCTCTTCTCCTCCAGATCGGGCTCCCAGCGA
This sequence comes from Julus scanicus, assembly GCA_034698625.1. Lineage (NCBI taxonomy): Eukaryota > Metazoa > Arthropoda > Diplopoda > Julida > Julidae > Julus > Julus scanicus. Next base: position 4,947 of record JAQGBW010002719.1, read on the forward strand.
ACCCGTTTCCATGGCAACAGGATGCACGAATCAGTACGGGTCCTTCAGCAGTCATCAAGGTAAGACTGCAGTTAAGGTTCATAGGCCTTAGATTTAAAGTTGCTCGTAAAATTTACGACATATCTTAAATTGAAGCTGGTGCTATGCTGACCTTCTCATAGTCAAAGATTTTGATTTGAAAAATTCTATGTTTTTACCCACTATCGTCCCTGATACGATTAGTGATGGCGTCATGTCAATGCATCATGACGTGATACAAGGTACAAAACAACAATTGTACAGTGTAGTTAACATGCTGGTATTGCTATCACCTGTCTAAATAATCGTTTCCTCTGAAAATCAGGTATAGGGTTGTAGAATAATATCGTTTATCGTTTTCATCCGAAACAAGTATAGCTTACCTACTTGCACGCAGGTAGCAGGTACATCTGCCACGCATTTTCCTTTTCATTATGAGTTTATTGCCCCAAATGATTTAGATCAGTCACGTACATAATACTTCCTTTTGAGATGTAGGCTAAGCCATGTTTTTTTTTTTATTTAAAAAAAAAAAAAAAACGAAAATACGTTTACCGCGTTTAATACCTCGTTTTTATTACGGTCCCATCCGAGATTACTTTATGCACACAGAGGTTTTCAGTCGCAACAATGCGCTTAAACCGTGCAGGTAAACCTCTTGAAATTTCTCCCCCAGAGCACGAGCTTTGGCATAATCTTGTACTTGTTGCACGGCAGATATTAGTTTGTTGCTACCTAATAACAATGAACTAACTCCACTTCGGGTCATTCTTCTGGTACTACCACCTCTTCCTTTGTGCACAAACCGCGATGAAGAACTGGAGTAGCAATTCGAGAAAACACAAAATAGTAATGTGGGAGATTTACTTTGGTCCGATGGGTATTCACAAAACGAAACTAATTTATTTTTGCACCGCGAATATAAATTAGATTTTGTGGTTTTTAAAATTTCCAAATGTCCACATTCGAAAACATGAACTTTATTCACTCTATTTTTTATTGTTTGCATTGATTTCCGCCGGTGGCTTACATAAGTTTTCGTAATTTACAATGCCTCACTGCGTTTACTGAAAAAGCCTTTTTTTTTATTTGATAAAAACAAAAGAGCAACTTGTTATATATATTACCCGAAAATCGGTGGAAGTTGATAAATCATTGGCCACTTTCTGCGGTCTAGTGAACTGACGGAAAAGTTTTCACTGTTGTCGGATCATTAGCCCGAAATAAATTATGTTTTAACAGAAGTATACGAACACAAACCGATGTGGTTATGGAAGCTTACGGGCATAAAATCTAGTATGGCAACGCGTCGATTTATTTACCAAAATATAATTTAAGAGTTTGAAACATGGCCAGGTGTCGAGCCCTGTACCACCTACGGTCATTTCAGTGGCGTCCAGATGAACATGCAGGATGCATTTTGATGGGAAAATGTTATTTCATGATGAATGTTAGAAAAAACATATATTATCTTGTAGGAAATTTGCAATTGCAAGGAAAGGAGTCTGGTTTATAAAATAACGTTCAACAAACATCACGGCATTATGTAAGCAGCAAGCATGTGCAATTGTTGAAATTCTTGTAAATATTTCACGATGTTTTGATACGATATTTGTCGTGTTAAAAGCTATATTATCTTGTAGGAAATTTGCAATTACAAGGAAAGGAGTCTGGTTTTTAAAATGACGTTCAACAAACATCAAGGTATTATGTAAGCAGCAATCATGTGTAATTGTTGAAATTCTTGTAAATATTTCACGATGTTTTGATACGATATTTGTCGTGTTAAAAATGGGATTTAAAAGAGTAGAATAATATGCAGTGAGTTTTGGCAACGTGTTGCTCTCCTTGCCCCTCGTCTTCCCCCTCGAGTTGTGCCCTCTGCTCGTTCATACGCTCGGCTTTGGAATGCCAATTTTGGGCTTCGTAAGAAACATAAAAACTTGCTCTTCAAGACTTTAGCCAATCATAGCAGACGCGCATTTAACCCGTTTTAAGTCTCTTTTTTTTTCATCCATTGTGAGTCACGAAAAAAAAAATCCGGAACGATATTTTCAGAGGCTCAGAATGGATGCGCACTGCTCTTATGTCCGGGAGAAACGAACATTTTGCACGACACCACTTCTATTTCTTTCCCTCCCACGTTCACCTCATATTGCCGAAAATACTGTAAACCAGATGGCCCGTAATCTCCAAGAGAGCGATTTTAAAATATATACTGTAATGCACCGTTGAACGCTCTTGAGATGCCACACAAAAAATGGTATTGATGTGGACCACCGACTGTCGTTTTGCCAGTTGTCACATATATGACAGTCTATTGAATTGGGCAACGGTTCAGCAAAGGTTATGTAAACTTCAATGAAGTGTATACATGTTAATTCTGTATGCCATATTTATGAAAAATCCTGCTAATGTATTTGATGAACTGTGCTGTTCATACATGTTGACAATTTTTGTTTTAAACAAGCAATATCGCTACTTGGGTTAATTATTAACGTTGAGCACCTGATGAATCTTTGATAGGTGGGATCATTCATATATTATCTTGTTTTGCAATTATCACCGAAATAGACCCCCTCTCATTAGCTGTAGTCATGGAATGGATTTCATCCTAACTTAATACCGATTTAGATAAAATGATTGTAAATTAAATTGTGTTGGCTTGTTCCAGTGTAGTGGATTCAAGTGTATAAGAAAATGTAAACATTGGAATTTTTTGAATAAGAATCATTTTATTACTGACAACAATCTGGGATTATGTAATAGAATACTGTTCACCTTTTTTATTTTTTAATTTATAAATCTTTTACTCACTGTTTTTGATCATTGTTTTACCAATTTTAGAAGTGTAAAGTTAAGAAATGTCATTTTATCCACGTCCATTGTTCTTATATGTATATTGATGAATGCTCATTGAGCGATAATTTTGCTTTTGGACCACAGTCTTTCTATGTATTGAGTGTTTCCACGAGTCTTTAAATAAATAAATAAATAAATGTGCGCAGGCGCAACGAGCAGCGAATACTATCCAATTTATCTTTCAGCTAGGATGAAATCCATTCCATGTCTACGATTATTATCGAGGATTTTCTAATTCTAAAAGTAGAGTTTAATATATACCATTGTTCAGAACCAAGCTTCTCCGCACTAGATTCATTACCTGTTACTAATAACCATCAATAATAACGCACCTGTTGGTTAAATCCACAGTTGTTTTGCATGCACAGGTGCTATTAAAGTAGCTGGGGAAACCCGTTTAAACAATATTTCATCCAAATTTAACCCTCGTCGTTCATTGCAAAAAAAAAAAAATTTTACGTGGCACTTTATCGCTTGATTTTACTCACTAAAGGTGAGAATGATTAGACGTAGTTTAGCGTTAATATATTCGTGGCAAAAAAAAAAGTAAGACACGACTGCGACGATCCTTTACATTAGAACGTGCATGGCTCTTATGAAGTCAACCTGCGTCTATACTTATTTTCTTTCATTAAATTCTGGATTTTTCACGGTAGGCATGCAACCGACTTTCAGAAGTAGTTTAAATTTCCTCATTAACCTTAATTCCCGTGGAGTTTCAGAGAACATAGCGCTATTTTATTGCGGTGTTCTTCATTTTCACTCGCTTTTATGGCGTTGGGGTTAGATATTTGGCGGCGTTATCGTTACGATGGTTAATGACAGATCATGGCGTAGACGCCTCTGAAATGCTAATGGAGAGAGAGAGGCTTCATTTTCACATCAAGGTTATGGGACGAACAAAGAAACGCGTTGTTCTAAGACAAATGTACAGAAAAAGCACGTATCCTTGTGTGGCATTCTATTATAGCTTTCTAGAATCTTTTTAAGGTCCATATTTCTCGCCATCGGTTATAGAGTACCCAAGTCTAAGATTACAGGATTTGAAAGTTGCATAGGTTTGCCACTTGAGAACTAGAAGTGAGAGAACCTGTGTTTCAAAATTCTGAACATGATGTGTTTTACTTGATATGCACTCAAGTAATGTATGCCTGCAAGGGGCAATTGTGGTACTGTTGTATATATATACAATGTGTACATAGTGGGCTATGTAAATCTTTCAACCATTTTCAAAAATTGCACCCTGCTGCAGATTGATCTGAAATTCCAAATGACTCGGATTGTATCGATGTGAACTTTTATTTATAACCGAGAAGAAACTAACCTGATACCCGTTGACATATCACTCTTTTTTGTACCGTGGGTTCAAACATGGCAAGGTCTTCGCTCACGAGCGAATCAATCTGCATGTTTACTCTAAGATCATTTCCTGGAAAAAAAAAATTTGATGGAAATTAATATACGCCGTGGATGCTGGTGATAAGCCTCTATATATTATTTGTGTGTGAATAAAAATTGTTAAAAACCATAACAAGGGCTTCCTATTATGGCTCGTGTCCGCCATCTCCAGAAATTCAACTTTCATCGAAGAGGCCATCTTTAAACCCTGCTTGTTAACGTATATCTTGTGCCAAGTAATCAATAGGCAAGGTGTCGCCAGAATAAGAACAGTGAATCCGTCGGATTCAAACAAGTAGGCCAATAGCTTAACACATGTCAAGAGAGTCCAGGCGATATGCGACCAAATTACAAAGTGACGGAAGATACAGTGTTGATAAAATGTTAAAACTCTCATCTAAGCTATATACATGGGTTGTCTGTAGTCAACTGCCATCTCTTGATCTTTCCGGGATTTTTTACTTCTTCTGACGTGCTGTGTAAGCATTCGCATTTAGAGTCCATTTATCACTTTTGGTGACATGGCTTACTGACGTCTGAGAAATCGCTTCTGACTTGCAAATGATGCCACTGCACTTGTTTCTAGTCTGGCTAAATTGTTTGGAGTCACCCTGTAGAGGCTGGCAAATCGTAGACACAGATTGTCTTCCAAAGTCAAAGATTGGACATACCGGATCAGCACCAGGAAGAAGCTGACAGTGCCCGTTGGGTGTGGTTGACACTGATTAGGCACATGGGTAATTGTTGAAAGCTTAACAATTGGAGGTTCTAGACTTGTTTCTTGCGGCTAAGTTGGGATCCTTCCTACTTAAGATGGACTCTTTACTGCTAACTCAAGCTTTCATCCGGATTCGCAAACAATCCTCCTTATGATGTCTGGGCGAATGGAACTTGATCGATATATTGGAAAGAGCGGAATCGAATTAGGATCAAATGCCTTGTCTTACGTCACATTCAAGATCATTGACTTAGATCATGGGTATAGATAGATGTTCAGTATAAGGGACTATAAACATATGCAGACTGAAAATATAGGTCTTACCTACCTATAAGGTGTTTTTTTTGTTTTTTTTTGAAATAATCGATTGGGATAAATATAGAACCGTCTCTAATAATCTATTAGTATTTCAAGCTTCCAAACCTTGCCAATTTGCATCTTGTGCAAAAATGTAAAAAGTGTGGTTGCTTAGTTTCATAACATTGGTTCACTAAAATGGAGTGCTACCATCTAGTTACGAATAAGGCGAAATAATGCAGCATTCTGTCAATTTCTACCTCGCATTATTTATGCAGAGGGAAAAGAAAAAAAAATCAATTTCTTCCGTGGCGATTTCCTTGCCTCACCACACACCCCAAAAGCTCCAATGATGTCAACGTTTTTAATCTAAACAAGCGTCTCTTCAACGTTTTTCGCCGACCTTGGTTGGCCTCCCAGGAGGCGCCACCCCACCGCGCTGCACGACGAGCCCCGCGGTGCGCTAACAAGCTGCCTCTCCCCCAGCGTTCCTATCCCCTCATTCCTTTGGGTGGGGGTTACCTACTGCCGTAGCCATGGCAACGGGCTTGGCGGCGCGCCAGCTTCTCTTGAGGAGGGTCAACCGAGTCCTTCTTTGCCTCTGACTTTGGAGGAAGGCGCATTCCTCCTCCAAGCGGGGGCAGGAGTTGAGGGGGAGAGGACGGACGGTCGCACCCCAAGGGTCCACGTAGACGTTAGTCACCACTCTCCTGCTATGTTAACTATCCCATTAGCCGCTGGAGAATACAATGCTCCATAATGATGGTACCTGTTGATATCATTCTGAGCCCAAACCAAGTAGGCTTACAAGAACTTAATGAAGAAAAATACCTAATTAATAACATTCGAAAATTGGTCTATGTTGTATAGGGAGTGGCAAACCAGCTAAAAAAAAAGGCGTCACACCCATTGAAGCTGGGGTTCCTGGCGCCATTTTTCAGTAGGCCTAATACCGTGTTACCATTGGGTTGGTAATGATGATCTCGAACTGTTTGCGTTTGTTATTTTATAGCTATCGCTATATGGGTGGCTCGCTCATTATGATAAAGGAATTTAATACGTCTGACCTACATGTAGTACAATCTTGCCCCCCGAAATTTTAAGTTAGGCCTACCTGCGAATTGTTTTTCACAACCAAAGATGGGAGTCTTTCATTCACTTTATCAGAAATCCGAATTTGAAGAGACCCATTTTTCCAACGTCCCCGGGCTAATATAGCCAATGTTAAGTGCTGTATTATGTATTCGTATTTACTAGCAATGCATTCGGCGGCTCTCTTTTTTTGGCGTTTTGGAGAGCATCTTTTCAAGGCATTCACTGTCGCCGTGCCGCCTACTCCCTCTTGTTCGAGTGGGGCCCGGGGACAAAACATTCCCCTGTTTGGATAGTTTGAATTGTTCGAGGGGAGGAATCTCAATGGGTCAACTTGTTCCCCAGGTCGGTTGGCCACAGCCTTTTACTATTTGGAAAGCGCGCATTTTTGGGCGAAGGTGAATTTTGGATCGTACCACCGCGTGTGTGGGATTGGGGGGCGGCCGAGGAAACCGGATTAGTCAAGGGATTATCCTGTTCTGGAGACGTAATCTCAATGCCTACTGTTATTCTTGTTCGGTATGGATTTCATAATTAGCTGAAATGTGCTTAGGATAAAACTTATGTAAATATGGGCGCATGCGCTGGTGGATGTGGCCACATTAATCAGGATGGCAACATTGAAAATCGAGGAATGTGCTTGATTTTTATCACGTCGGGAATTATGCTTGAAATTCGGGTTAATCTCCAAATATATATGCCTGGATTTCTTGTCAGCGTTGTGATATTTCTGTTAATATGAAAAATTGATATAAATAAGCTTTTTTTTAAAAAAAAATTCTGTAGAAATATTGATGACTTTTTGACAAATATTTCGGTAATTATTCGTGCGAGGGGTCTTTGAAAATGTAAAGAATGAGCAATGGAATCCTCAAAATTTTTCCCAGCAAATTTACTAAATATCCTGTGAATCCAAATAGATTTTCAGTTAGGGTGAAATCCGTTCCATAACCATCTATAGCTGCACGGCAAAAATTCAATATTCAGTGGTATCGAAACTTTAAAGTAAACGCATAGGGTTCCAAGAAGTGTCATTTTAGTGACGTCAGTTGGGCAGTCCATAAAATTCACTCACGTAATATGACGCCATCGTTGGCGTCTTTCGAATGGCGGATGCGCCTTGTGTGTTCATGTTGACTTAGCATTGATCCAGACAAAGATAACCCAATTTTATCCTATCTACGAAATTTTACGAACGATGATGTTGAAATGTTAGCTCTGGAGTGTTCACCAGCTTTTAGTTCAAGTGGCTTAAAGTCTTTGAAGTTTGACTCGAGTTTAGGGACTATTTTTTTTTTTTTACCCTGGCCATCTGACGTTACAAATGAAAACAGTCTTATGCACCCTGTACATTCTCATTTAAGGAATGTTCGTTCACCCTTCTTAGTAGCTTGGGCGTGTTCCAGAAATAGCTGTCCATCAGTGCATCTCCTATACTAAACACAAATAAAAATCCAAATTTATTTTTTGTCCCTGCCTACATATGCAGGGTGTCCGGAAAGTATCGACCTCACTTTCCTACTACTGTCTCGCAATGTCACCAGGGATAATACAGTTATCGTTCTGGGTTGGCATTTATACAAAAAAAAAAAAAAAAGATTCAAACTTCTGAGACGTGCTTATTATCTTCAGTGCTTGTGCGTGTGTGTTTTTTTTCTTCTTTTCCTACGCGCACCCATTGAATCAATTATTGACTTTTTTTTTATTCTTCCCCCCATACCACAATCGGAAAAATGCTCGGCGCCTTCGGATATCTCGCGCCGAATTCTAATAAGAAATGGGAACGTTGGCGTTGTATAATGGCCGAATAAAAGGGATGTAAAATTAGGAAAGGTCAATGGGGTCAGGCCTGAAAACGAAAAGTTAGCTTCGCGGTACACGGAGTTGCATTGCCCTAGATAGGCAGTTTTGTTTGGCGCCTTCCTCGCTGCCGCTGTCTGTCGTCATGCTCGGTTGAACGGGGAGGGAAAACGGCTGGCGAAACAGCCGCGGAGACAGTCTGGAGTCAGCGGAGAATGCACCGACATATGCTACTGCCAGCCGATTCTTCATTGCTGCCTTGATACAGGCAGGCCAAAAAGTCCTCAATGACAGGACAGCAGGTGGCGCGTGCGGCGTTTGCAGTTGCGTAATGTTCTAAAAATCAAGTTCCGTTGACGCGCGACAGTCGACCTGGTTTGCTCCGCCCATTTCAGGCAATGGCTGGAGCAACGTACAACCCACTCATCCCCATTGAAAAGATAGCATTAATTAAAGATCTTGCTGTATTTTATCAAGTTTAAAGCCGGGTCTCCACCAAGACATATATGTACATGTATTTACAAACATGCAAAAACGTTTGCCCTCCGGGTTTGTTTCATTCACCATTTTGTAAAGATATGTAAATATTAAAATTGTGCACCTATTAAATGTCTTTTATAATAGCTGTACAATTTTGATATTTACAGACGTACATTTAAAAAATTGCGGCTGAAATAAACCTGGAGGGCAAACTTTTTTGCATATGTTTGTAAAAACGTGTTTATACGTACATGTACATCTTGGTGGAGACCCGGCTTAAGACTCCATCGATTGCAAGACGCACATTAATTTTAGTACCACCAACAGAGAAAAGCTTTTATTACAAGAAAAAAATGTCGTGGAATATCTTTTCAATTTTTACTAACAACAACAAAATGTCAACAATAGGAAAGAACTGTAAACAATGCTCACATGAGGAAGGAACTTTCTGGCGCGGCATTTCAGTCATAATATTTGGAAAAAATAGGAAAAATATTCAGCTAACGAGAAGTTACCCACATGTATCCAGTTGTAGGAGACAACCATGTTTCCAAGTTGCTGGATACATGTATCCTGTCAATATCGCCTGCACTGCATATGGCTTAAGACACTCGCAATGTGTGAATAATTGATGAAATACGGTAATTCCTCCCAAGTTGTCTGCATGTCCAGTATTCGAGTTTATTGTCTTCAAATGCAAGTTTTATGTTAAAGATAGAGCCATTTCCGCAAAACATTAGTTGTGTGGTTAATACGGACATTGTAGTATCTGATTGATAGCTCATCCATGGAAAAAAAAAGTATTCGTGCGAGCATTTTCTTGTACCTGTCACGAACCCTGTCAACCGAGTCATGGTATTGGTTTAGTTAAATATTTAGAGATTTCACGGCGTTTATATATCATAACATCGATGGCATCGTCGACTTCCGACTGCTCACCGAAATCGATCAAGTGTTTACACGTTGAACACTTGGATGTGGTCATGCCATGTTTGTAGAGTACTTAGGGATTTGATCCTCAATGCATGCTGCTCATAGAGTTGTGATGTTTGAATGTTTCCAAGATTACTGTCAGTTTTGTTGCATTTGACGTCCATTGCTATTCATAGCAGGCGTTATTTTTTTAAGTACAGGCTGTATGACCTAAGGCAATGCAAACGCCATTCTGCGGCCTATTCCTATGGAAATGAGTGGTTGTTTTTTTGTGCCACCACATTCCTGTCCACTGGCTGGAAGAGCTGTTTACTGAGTGCAGTATTTCTTCAGGTTAAAGTTCCGACGCCGAGGGTTTAATAATGGTGGCACCTCGTATCGCGCTTTCGTGTAACCTTGCCTTTCTGTCAATAAAAACTGTTGGCGCCTTTTAAAAATTGAATACGTGACACGTTGCAAATGGATGGCAGCCGCATGCGAAGAAAAAAAACGTTTGCCTCAGCCCGTACACACATTTCCGTCTCGTAAATATGGCACGGCATGCGACCATCCTGTGAGTAGTTGATTACAGGGTGATTTTCTATGACATTTTGAGTCCCACTAGCTACATTGGAGGACCTTTTTATGTGATGGATACAAAATTTTGAGAACTAAACAGTATTGGGTTTCTCTCTTCCTCATTGCAGTCACAAAATTTCGATCTGTACTATAGTATTGATTATAATCTTTCATTTTTTGTTTGGCGACAGAGTATCGTTTGAATAGTGTGTGTGACAGTGAGTGAAACGGTCTTGTCGTCAGTAATTCTTAATGAAGTACCTTCCATGCATGTACCGGGGACACTATTTTTTTTCCCCAAAATGCACATGTTGACAAGTCCATAAAACACAGTAGGCTTAAGGATTGATGAAGTTACGAGTGTAAATTTACCCTTGTGCATACGGTGGGATTTGGAAGTACAGCATGTGCCAAAAGCTGGAGTTTGGATGTTTTATTCCTCTCTTATCTACTGTATATTATAGGCACGGACCGAATTCAACTTTTGAAGCTAGGGCTCACAAGGGGTTTTTAAATAGGAAGATATAGATGTTCGCATATATCACAGGCAAAGAATATTTAAATGTAGGGCATTTTATAATCCAAGTCATGGGAGGGTTCAAATTTTCGAGTTGTGCAATGTTCTGTCTGCAAGCTGATTTTCACATTTGTTTCTACTTTCTCTATACTCGCATCCTATTCCGGTATGGAACCTTTTTTCCCCTATTCTAAGCAAATCAAGCGTATTGTATTCCATTCGTTATCTAGGACATTTGCTGAGGTCAAAGCATTAAAACTAGTATCAATTCGGCAGCCGCAATTTGCATGGAAGCGAAATGCGAGAGAGGTGCAATGTAATGCTGTTTTCATAACCTAAAAAATATTGTAATAAGGCATGAAAATCCGTGAAGCTGGCAGGAGACTGGCAACAATGTTGGCGACAGCGACATGCGGGTTTTAAGAAGGCTGGCGACTACAGTGTCTGTCCACTTGTACAACCTCGTTATTATTGCGAAGGATTTTTGCTCCACTTCAATTGAGGGAATAGAAACGCACGAATCCAGGGCGTCTCCTTCCAATTTTAATATGTGGCAAGGGAGGACTTGTTTTGATGGATGACCTTCTCCAAAAAAACAAATAAGACATTTTGTTGCCGCTGCTGCTGCTGGAAATGTACAACGAGTATGTTTAGGACCCTTTGCGTATTTATTGCCAATGAAAAAGCAATATGCAAGGTCGAGCAACTTGCATGAGGTTTGCAAAAACTAGTACTATGTACGTATGTCCAATTTTTTCTCGATTTTTGGATGATACTTTTGCATTTTTTGGGCGGACGTGCAGATACTGCTAATCGGAGGCCGTCCCATCCGAAAATGAACGTTTTAACATTGGTTACATTGTTCAGAGGAGTATTTGTCAACTTGAGTGGAACACGTTGTCTTGGAAGTACGCCATATCATGTAATGTTGCAGGAGAAGTCCTGCTTATGGTTACCATTTTTGTGTGAAAATTGAATGCTTAATCGAGTGCTACCGTCGCAGGCTCAAGTAGCGAGCACGCACATTGAGCAAAATATGACTCTAATGACCTGTGTACGTGCACTAGTATGGCTTTCAAATATAGAATTAATTAAAGACAAGAGAGATACAAATGTTGCCAAGCTGACTAGACATGAAGGAAAAAAATGGCGCTGCTATTTATTATCCCGCGTGTTTTTATCGGGGAATTTGTTGGCAGTGAGCAGAATTATGGAAAAAGTTGTGTCGGAAACGAGTTTGTTGCTTTTCGGCCTATCTCGTTCGGTGTTGTTCGGCTCATCTATCATAGCGTGGGAAGTTCGGATTTCCAGTTGGATGTCCGTGATCGCCTCCTCGATGCTCTTGACGTCATTGCACAGCCGTCGCCGCGATGGCCCCGGGCGGCCGAAAGACGTAGGCCGGCGCGCCGCCGTGGAAACACGACGCCAGGGGGACGATGAGGCGCCAGAAGCCTGGCGTCGAACCCAGCGTGCGTTTAGAGAAAAACCTCGCGTGGTTCAGAGATGCAATCCCCATCTCCCCAAACAGTAATCCCTAGCGCCATCTTTGTGATGGTTTATATAGGCTTAATCATAATTTCCTTGCCTCATAACATAGGGAAAGTGCATGTAGTGCCTGTCTTGGTTGATAGAAAACTATATGGTAGCGCCTACTCTTACTATTGGAGTATCTGTCTCAAAAGTTTTGCTACAGTTCATTTTCCTCAAACTGGGACAGCTAGTTTGTTACATGCATACAACAATATTTGTTCCAAAAAAATTCTCAAATGCGCTGAGGGGAAATGGAAAATTCATGGGGCACTTGTTGTTTGAGGACGTTTTTTTTATCTAGTTGTTGGAAATATTTTAACAAGCAGTGCAGGAAGTTCCTGATAATGATTTCTGTAAAGGGAAGTCCACAGCTTACAACCTGACCATTCAGAATAACCAAATTCAATCAAAACAGGCGGGAACTTTGTTCTGGTGGGACCCCAACTTGAGTTGGGGAATTTTTCATGGTCGGGTTGTAAGATGTGGACATCCCCTTTAGCTAATTTTGACGACGTTTATGCACGACCCCTATAGGCATTGGAATTGCCATCAAATGGCAATAAGAAAACGTGCTCGTTCGCCTACTCGGGTCGCTTTGTTTGTTTTTCAAAAATAATTTTATTCAGGAATGAGCTGGTGTTAACCAAAAAAATGTCGCTCGCCAGCACGCTGTATATACCAGTTATTTTTTTTTTAGCTTGCGCAACTCACTTTCGCATTAGCTGCTGGCGCCGAATGTGACGCGGCCTATCAGAAATGTGTCTTGCACGATGGAAATTGACATGTTATTGAAAGTACGACAAACTTTTGACGGGATTCGTGGCGCCGAGTTTGGCAATAATTCCGCATCGGCCAAACTGAACTTTAAAATCGTCGTAAAGATATTTTTTTTATATACGGGAATCACGCGTTTTCAATAGAAAACAAATAATTGTCAATTGTGTCGCCATCCCCTGTGAATTTAATTAGCGCTCGTGTGTCATTTGCGAACGTGAAATGCCCACTCGTTTTGCCAAATAGTTGGCGGGGAAAAACGGGAGAGGTCAACCCATCAGGCTTTTTTTTACCAACCTTGAATGGCAATTAAGGTCGCCGTGACGTAATATCATTGGCGCCAATTGCCTCCTGGTGCCAGTGGGGCATTCGCTAAAACCCTGGGTTAACGAATTATCCACGTGCGTATATTGCACGTAGACACGCAAATTGCGTGCAACCACCAGATGTGTGGAGCTGAAGATAAAACACTAAGTTACAACCAAATTGTTACCAATTACATTTTCTAATCGAATTTTGCGGTTGGTTTTGTACCAGATGTGTGACGAATGTGTCAAATTTCCCCGCCAAACTTCTGGACCCTTATCACAAAAGTTGTAGGAGTTAAACGTAGAAAGGCACATGGCGTTCGTTTCTTGGAATGCACCTGTGGACATCATGTGCCCTTCTCCGCCTAACTCCACCAACATTTTGTGCTACAAACATTGCTCAATTGTCTGCTCTTATCTAAAGGCCCCTTCACACTAGCACGTTTTGCTTGCGTTACGGACTCTCGTCGGACGTCTGACGTCACTAGCAGACAATTACGGCGC
>JAQGBW010002720.1:0-18731 GCA_034698625.1 Julus scanicus
AAAAATCTACCATTTCAAAGTCAAAAACGAATTAATTATACAATTGCTGATTTATCAAGCTATTTTAAACAATTTTTTTTATTACCCAAAATAGTGATAGGGTTGTGATCGCCCTTAATACAAAATCGTAGGATTTTGAAAACGTCCTTAACTTTAAATTTAGCATAAGTTTCAAATTTCTGTAAATGTCATAATATGCCGAGTTAATGTTAGGGACCATTCAAAAAGGACGTCCCCGAAATTCCTTCAAAAATGTACCCCTTCATGCCCCTTGTCCACATGGTGTCCATAAAATGTGTTGAAACATACAAAGGCGCAACCTATAAATTTCCAAGCCCCCACCTTGCTAACAATCCCACAACATTTTTCCAGATTTTGCCGAAGGGAAATTCCAGCATACAATTTGTGTTTAACATAAAGTTATGCATAATTCCAGGCTTCCCCGGGTTTCCTAAATGTTTATTCCCCACAATAGGGGAATGCGCAGCTTATGGATACGGCGCGTGCAAGATCGTTGTGTGCACTGTAGGTCTTATGGGGAGCATCGGTAGAGAGCAGTGGTAGATGGGAGATGGGAGGTTGGGGGCAGATGGGAGGGTGAGGCAGGTAAGATGGAATGAAAAAGGAAGGAGGGGTAGGGAGAAGGATGAACGGGATCACTATGGTGGAGCACGGTTGAGGCTGACAAGTTTATTGATGGCTTGTTTAAGGAAGTCCCAGTAGGTTTCGGAAGTGATGTGCTCCGAGGCCCTAGGAACCAATATGCCGCTTCGTTGCCGCTCGGCACAGAATGCAGCACAGTCCGTCAAAATGTGGAGGGCAGTTTGTGGTTCACCAAAACCACAAGGGCAGACGGCGCTTGGAGCGACATGGAAGCGGTGCAGGTGGGCCCGAAACATCCCATGACCTGTAAGGAATTGGGACGTGAGGAAGACGAGTGTGGTAGGCGAGCGGAATCAAGGGTGGGAAGGTGAAAGGAGATGTAAAACTTCCCCAGGTCATGAGAGGCAGGGCCTGTGCGGTGTAGTTGTCGCCACTCGGTCATGCTTTGAGCACGAGGGCTGGATCGCACGAAACTGATGGGTACCAAGTCATAAGAAGGGGCCCTCCGAAGGAGAGCAGCCTCCCCAGCAAGTTCATCTGCCCTTTAATTGCCGATAATCCCGATGTGGGCCTTCACCCAGTAGTATAGATTTGAGACTGGGAACACATTTTTTCTGGTGTCCATTTCCCATTTCGCTGATCTTTAAAACTCAATTAAACAGAAAATCCAAAAATCTGAAAAATACCATTCTCAGTGGACGTCCATAATGGCTTCTCCTCCCCCTTCCCCTTGCGAAAAAAAAACAATAGAAACCAATAGACATTTCTATTGGTTTCTATTGTTATTTGGACACTTTATTGATTTAAATTGTTTACTACGGTTGCTGTATTGACTTCTATCGACTTCTATGGTTTAGCTGTATTGACTGAACAATAGAAAACAATAGAAAACCATAGAAAACAATTGAAACCAATAAAACCAATAGAAATTTTCTATTGTTTTTTCATTAGGGTCTGTCCACATGGTGTCTACATGCCAGCAGACACCTACCCCCCTCTTAAGGACGTCCTTTTTAAATGGTCCCTTAGTTAGATTTTGTATGTCACCTACAGTTTCACAGACATCCAGATTGAGGTAGAGCACTTTCTTCTCCAAGGGATCGGTGTAATTGTTGTTATGAGCCAACTTGTCCATTTGTTCGTTAATTTCCATGATCAAGAAGGACGCCACGGTGGTCAGCAACGCCATAAATATGATATAGAACAGTACGTTGGCGGTGTGGAAGTACATTCCGTAAGCAGTCCTGTGTGTTTGAAACAAGTAAAATTCGACACACATAATAACGCTATACATGCACATGTACTTTTGGGGCATATGCACCCTAAGAGTGCACTAAGGGTAAATAAGTATCGTTTCTCAAACTTTGAATCACGAATTCCGTCATCAAGTTAATTTAAAATTTTGAATGAGGGAATGCTTCTTTAATAATTATAGTAACTACCAAAAAGTACATCTAATATACAATTCGTATTATTTCCAAACTACTTACCATTTCATTTCAATATATTTTTGGCAAACTTCGTGTACGAGGAGATCAAGGCGATGATGGCGCACCATTATCTTCAAAGAAATTAAATTTTGTTAGTTAATTATTTTTCAAGAGAGAAAATACCAATTATGCTCTGTTAAATTTTCCGGTTTTGAAATATATGTGAATTGTATATATTTTCCAGACACTTATTCGTTTGGTAAACCTCAACTGTGGTAACAAGTTAGATGGTAAAAGACTAGTGGATTTAGAAAAAAATACAGAGAGATTTGTGTGAACTATGTGATTTAAAAATATGATTTAAGAGTGCCAGATTCAAGATTTATGTCATACATGCCTTGGTAAAAAAAACAATAGATTCCTATTGTTTTCTATTGTTATTTGGAACGTTGTTTTCTATTGGTATCAATAGAAAATTTCTACTGGTGATATTGGTTTCAATTGTTTATAATGGTTTTTTATTGTTCAGTCAATACAGCCAAACCATAGAAGTCAATACAGGAACCATAAAAAACAATTAAAACCAATAAAGTGTCCAAAAAACAATAGAAACCAATAGAAATCTCTATTAGTTTCTATTGTTTTTTTAACAAGTCATGACTTGTGAGAAATCAACAATTGATACAACTTGTATTTGTATCAACTCAAAAAATGTCGTTCACAAAGTACTTACATATGAATGAATTTGACATCATTCAAAGCGTTATTTGATAAATCAAAACAAACCACTTTAGACACAAAGGAATCTAAGTAGTGCTTTTAGAAAAGGCATTTAAAAAAAAGAAAAGGCTTTTACATGCTTTTATGTCCAACTATTCTGTGAGCCGGATATTTGGTTTTTCACTCACGTTTAGCGCCGGAAGTGGGATGGGCTGAAAGTCCTTTCTTTCACTATTTAGTTTCTTGATCACAGCAGGCGTGTACTGCAGGTACTCGAAGGAATATTTCACCTGTATATTTGAATTATTATGATATCACATAAGTAGGACAGGGCAGGAGATCGAGTGCAAGTGGGGCCATTTGGCCCTAGTCTCTCGATTTTTTAAGGGAGTATATTTCTCCTAGCAAATTTAAAGTGGTCTTTTCTGCTTTTTTCTGCAGTAAAAGTGTGGTTTTCATTCAGATAAAAGTGTGATTTTTCAGTTGTAAAAGTGCAATATTTTTGAAATAAAATATTTCCCCAATAATCATGGGCGTCTTCCTTTTCATCAGATTCAATCAAACACTTGTCTAGAACGGCCTAGAACAGAAGCGAGAAAACGTTCTAAAATATATTTTACCATCGTATTTATTCTTTATTGGATAGAACACATCACAGATGGTGCTGTTGTTTTGGAAATGTCTCATACTTACACTGAAAACGTCTGGCATCGTCGCAATTAAAATGTTGATAACATTCTCTGATTTCTCACTATCCATTCTGAGAATCTCATGAGCCCTTGAAGAAAAAATACTATTAAAATATGGAAAGTGAGATAAGGATAGGCGCACTATAGAAAATCGGCAATAATCAGAAATGATACTATACTTCAATGACCTAACTTCATTAATTAACTTATAAAAATTGTAAACTTTTGCAAAAATGTCAGTTACTTTTGTTTATGAGCGATTAATTTCATAAGAGTTTATGCAAATGTTACAGTTCAATTAATTGTTTTATTAAAAGTAAAACAAAACTAATTTCCATATTTTCCCATATTTTTATGTAGTGATGAGTTTTATAATATTCCACCAATTCCAACTAAGCAACACTTACTACTTGGGCAAAAAACAAAAATTTATGACAATTTTGAATTTTTTTAAAAAAAATGTTTTTATGGGGCCATTTAAAAATTATGTCACACATATAGGATGTGGGTGGGTTGTTTGGTTTTTGTGACAATTGTAACCAAGGCGTGGGGGGGTGGTTCGATAATGCGACATTACACAATCAAAATTTATTTCAAATGGTAAAAAATATGCGGTAAAATTTTTTAACATTTGAAATTTTGAATATACATAGCAGTCGGGAAAAAAGATTTGGGTCCTGTAGTGACTTAAACAATTATTAAAAAATAATTGGGGGGAGGAAGATAAATTGACTGGTTGTGACATCATTATGGATGGGGTGTAGTGAAATTTGTGACAAAGGGGTGGGAAGTGTTTAAAAAGAGGCAAAAAAGTGTGACATAATATATGGATCACCCCTATTGTTTTTTAGAGTCGTCCATACTTAATTTTGTAAAGTTAACTACAAGCAGATTTTTTGGGAGAAATAAATACTCCTTAAATTTGTGAAGGGGTATTAAATTTGCACATGCATGTGCTGGTTATGTGTTTTCAGCAGAAATTAGCAGAAAGGCATTAAGTCGTGCATGTGCAAATTGAAAAGTTGTTCAAAAATTGTAGATGATTATTTTTTTGCGTAGATTTTTACGCAACCATCTCTAGTTCATCATACTGACAAACGATTTGTATAAAACAATGAACCTTGAAATTTGGAATTTTAAAATTCTCACCTTGGTTCATGAGTGGCCATGGCCTTTGCCGCTTCGTGGTGTTTTTTTTGTAGGGCAATGTCCATTGCTGTCACATTCCTGTTATTTGCCACAAATTTGCAACCTTCAGTGAGCAACAAGTTGATCGATGTCGGCCTGTTGTATGAAGCCGCTACATGGAGAGGAGTGTTCTGGAAATATGCAGAAGATAAAATTTGAAAATTTTAAGTTGAGATTCTGAGTGTCAAGAACAATGGAAATCTATATTTCAACTTGCCCCATTCCTGTCTATCTGGTCCAGAAGTTGGGAGTGGACGGAAAGGAGCACCCGCATTGTGGATTCACAACCTGTCATGGCAGCCAGATGCAAGGGCGTACGGCCCTTGTTGTCCCTTTTGTGAAAATGGAATTTTATCAGAATTAATCCAGACTCCATAATCTATGATCTAGTAAGTTTTGGATTATTTTTCTTTCTGGTTTAGCGGATTACATGGATAATTTTTAATCCATTGTGAGTTTGAAATTCCAATGAATGTGACTGAAAATTATTCCTAATCACATGCACTTGAGGTATTTAATGTAAGATTCCGTACTGTAAAATCAGATATAGTGGTGGCTGGGGAACATTGAGACACTTTTTTACTAAAACATTTTAATGGAATGTCTCATTTTATTTGATTAATTACTTAGACTAATTTGTACCTCTGTATTAATGCTCCTGTATTAATGAGTAGTTGAACTATTCGTGTGTGGCCATTTTCTGAGGCTATGCTTAGAGGGGTCATGCCATCTCCGTCTACTTCATTAATGATGGACAATCCCTTATCACCATGTAGTAGTTGGACAACTGTATGGTAACGTCCGTATCTGGAAAGTCAATTAGCAATTTTAGACAACAGATTTTTACAGAAAAGGAATTTCAAGAGGTATTTATGAACAGTGAATACATAAGGGATACTCAAGCAAACCCCCAAAATTTCACAAATGTCTGCGGTCTAATCAGTTAATTGGGGACATTGTACATGTGCTGACCCAATTTTGAAAATGCCCCTTCTAATTGGCTGGACCATCTGCAATTGGGCTTTTAGAAGTGCTGGAGAAAAAAGGAGGTCTAGTCCGGCCTACACAAGCTGCATTTGTGCCCATGTCATAAAAGTCAATCAACTTGTGGACCTTGACAGAGCTGCTTGAATCTAATGCGCATGCGCATCATATGTGGGCCGAATTCGGATAGCCCAACTGTCTAAATGAAAAGTTCGTTTGAGTATCCCCATTAGTACAAAATTGGTATCAGAAAATAAGGCAATATGTAAATGGTTCAACTCTGGTGAAAAAAACAATAGTTTTCTATAGTTATTTGGAGCGTTGTTTTCTATTGGTATCAATAAAAATTTCTATTGGTTTTATTGGCTTCAATTGTTTTCATTGGTTTTCTATTGTTTTCTATTGTTCAGTCAATACAGCTAAACCATAGAAGTCATTAAAAGTCAATACAGGAACCATAGAAAACAATTAAAACCAATAAAGTGTCCAAATAACAATAGAAACTAATATAAATCTCTATTGGCTTCTATTGGTTTCTTCACCAGGAAAAAATAAAAATTTTGTTTCCAACTTGATGTGCATTGTTTTTAATTGGACGCCAATGAGTAAAAATTCAAAATTCAAAAACTGCTGAAAAATAATTAGTGATTTCTGGTAAACTGACTTAGCTGCAAAATGCAAAGGAGATTCCTTTTCATTGTTTTTCATCGTCACACATGCCCCAAGTTGTATCAGACTCTCAGTGCTCCTGAATTTCCCTATTTTCGATGAGTAATGAAGAGGGGTACAACCGTGGATGTCACGGTCATTTGCCAATATATCCAATTTTTCTTGATTGACCTAGAAAGTGTTTAGAAACGCAGAAAAATGGTTATGCTATTAGTTTAAATATGACATAACAAGGGTTTTTACAACTTATTTTAGAAAATGTTAGTTTTTTGATTTTCGTGTTTTGTTTGTTCATAACCAAGATCTGACATTGCCCCTTGTAGAACATTTCTTAGTCTCTTTTGGAGATGTTGTCCAAACAATGCTTCACTTAAAAATTTTACAAGTTGCATTGTTAGAATTCGTTTAGATTAAAGGGGCCAGATTTCAGAATCTTAATTATTCTAGTATGCAAAAGATCTCAAATCATTATGCAAGGTGCATAAACTAAACTTTTACCATTTGAATGTCATTAACGAAATCTTCAATTTTTCCTCCATGGCTGATAATAAGATGTAAAATGTTGCGATCTTTCTTGTCTTTAACGGACAGGTCAGCCCCAAGCTGCAAAAGGGCATGGACAGCATCCCAGCATGACCTGGATGCGGCTATTAGTAAAGGCGAACGCATTTCTGCGTCAACAGAATTCAAGTCTGCTCCCTGAAAATAACATTTTTTCAATTTTTAGAAATATTAAGTTTTTAATGTTGGTATTTTTCAACATACCCTGGTGAAAAAAAAACAGAGATTTCTATTGTTTTGTTATTTGGAACGTTGTTTTCTATTGATTTTATTTGTTTCAATTGTTTTCTATGGTTTTATATTGTTTAGTCAATACAGCTAAACCATAGAAGTCAATAGAAGTCAATAGAAACCAATAGAGGAACCATAGAAAACGATTAAAATCAATTAAAGTGTCCAAATAACAATAGGAATCTCTATTCGTTTCTATTGTTTTTTTCACCAGGGTATACATGTATATCAAAAGTTACACTACTTGAATTTCAAGGTCAATAAAAGTATGTTATGCCATAAATAGGTTTGTACAAATATAGTGGTCCACACCAAAAACGCATTTTGAAACCGAAAAAGTGTTTGCTGTTGATGGATAACCTGTATGCAATGGCCAAATTTGGGCAAACCCTAGTGAAAAAAACAATAGAGATTTCTATTGTGTTTTATTGTTATTTGGAACGTTGTTTTCTATTGGTAACAATAGAAAATTTCTATTGGTTTCAATTGTTTTCTATGGTTTTCTATTGTTCAGTCAATACAGCTAAACCATAGAAGTCAGTAGAAGTCAATACAGGAACCATAGAAAACAACTGAATCAATAAAGTGTCCAAATAACAATAAAAACCATTAGAAATCTTTATTGGTTTCTTTTGTTTTTTTCACCAGGGAATTGCTTAATACTTTACTTCATGGTATACAGGCCTTGGCAGGAGCGCCTTGATCAGCAAACATGTTTTCCTTTGATCTGCACCGTCTCTTGAGCAAACACCAAAATGTTTTATGAAAACATGCTTTTTTGGCAAAATGATTGCTGAAACTTGCTTGCAGAAAACTTGTGAGCAACTTTTTATCATAAACATGTTTACGAAACACTGTTTTTGTTTCTTGTTTGCTCCGATGTGTACTAGGCATAATAACATCAAACTCAGATGATTTTTAACAACAATTAATGTTCTTTAAGTGCAAACATATCCAAGTAATAGTTACCTCTTCAACCAGATAGTGAACAATGGCCACGTGGTCAAACATGGAGGCGTAATGCAGTGGTGTCATTCCTTGCGCATCCGGCATGTTAAGTGTTTTCTCCTTTTCTTCAGGTTGAATCTCAAACATGAGCTTGACCAGGTCAATTGATCCCTGGTAGCAGGCCAAGTGGACGGGTGAGGTAAGCTCGTGTTGTTGATGGCTAATTTTTCCGCCATTTTCCAAACAGAATCTCACTGCCTTGAAAAGTTGGAATGAGAACAGTTTTGATATTATCCATTTAAATAACAATCTACTTAAATTACATTTTAAAAGTCTAAAGCAGAATTTTAGTACTAAAGCCAGTAAAATATGGATACTCTGGGCCAGTTTTTGGTGGGTTTTTAAAATTATGCAAACGTGATGAAACCCGAATAAGGCATTCCTACTTGAAAAACGAGGACTGGCCCAAAGTTACTCTTCCTTTTTCCACTTTCCCAAAGTTACTCTTCCTTCCACCCTGACCCAAAGTTATTCTGCCTTTCCCCCTTCTCCTTCCTGACCAAAAGTTACTCTTCCTTTCTCCCTCCTTTCCTGGCCCAAAGTTACTCTTCCTTCCACCCTGATCCAAAGTTATTCTTCCTTTCCCCCTCCTCCTTCCTGACCCAAAGTTACTCTTCCTTCATTCCCTGAGCCAAAGCTACTCTTCCTTTCCCCCTTCCTCCTGCCCAAAGTTACTCTTCCATCCTCCCCTTGCCCAAGGTTACTCTTCCTTCTTCCCCTGGCCCAAAGTTACTCTTCCTTCCGTATCTTGCCCAAAGTTACTCTTCCTTCCGTATCTTGCCCAAAGTTACTCTTCCTTCCTCCCCTTGCCCAAAGTTACTCTTTCTTATTCCATGCTCTTTCCTGGCCCAAGGTTACTCTTCCTTCCACCCTGACCTAAAGTTATTCTTACTTTCCCCCTCCTCCTTCCTGGCCCAAAGTTACTCTTCCTTCCATCCTGACCCAAATTTATTCTTCCTTCCCCCCCTTCCTCCTGCCCAAAGTTACTCTTCCATCCTCCCCTGGCCCAAAGTTACTCTTCCTTTTTCCCCTGACCTAAAGTTACTCTTCCTTTCCCCCTCCTCTTCCCTGGCCTAAAGTTGCTCTTCCTTGCCCTCTGGCATAAAGTTACTCTTCCTTACCCCCTGGCCCAAAGTTACTCTTGCTTCTCCCCTCCCCCTCCTTCCTTTCCCTCCCGGAGTATCCATATCTTACGGTTGTCTTAAACTGAGTTCTCCAAGCTTTATTACCTCTAACTCTCCACTGAAGACAGATGCATGCAATGGTGTGTTTCCATGAGAATCCTCGATGCTCATAATCTCTAATCTCGTGAACCCCATCATGACCCCTATGAAAATAATCAGACTGGTTTAATGCAACACAAATAAATTACAACATTTTATTCATCAAATGCGCTTTTTTGTGGAATGTTGGTGCTTACCATAACTCATCAAGACTCTCAGCACTCGTATAGCTCCACTTCGAGCTGCACTATGAACAGGGGTTATCCCATTATCATCCAAGTGGGTCAGAAAGCGCCCCACCCTAAGGTTAACCTTAAACAAAACAAGTTTTGTCATAACATTTGTTTCAGTTAAAAAATAACTTTAAAAAAATATTTCGATAAAATGCCAAAACTTTATAGGAGTTTTGCATTAGTATTCTTGATTGGATGATAAGTTCTTCAATACCGATTTCATCATAATTATTTGTATTTTACAAAAACTTTTTCCTGTTTTGAAAAGTGATCTTCATATGACTTCAGAGGCCCATCTAAGGGCCTTAGAGTTCGTGTGAAACTACTCTTGCAACCCTTCAAACATGAATAATTGGACTCTATAGTAAGCACTAAGATGACACATGCCAGGGCGGCATGCCAAGTTCACTTAGTTGAGTCTAACTCGTATATAGTTTACAGACCATTAAAGTTACCCAACATTGGTCGTTAAATTGAATCGACAATAATTTTAACACAATATTACATAATCTAAGTATAAATCAACTTGGGTTAGTTTAACAGGATGTCCAGCATCCTCTAAAATTGGGATAATCGGGAAATGTGTGCGAGTACACCTGTAACACCTATAAAACTTGTTTGACAAATTTGTGGCAATTATTCGTGCAAGGGGTCCTTGAAAATGTAAGGAATAACCCTTGGAATCAATACCTAAATTTTTCCAACAAATTTGCTGGGCACCTTGTATAAGGTTTTTTATATGCAGAACCTGGTGAAAAAACAATAGTTGTTATTTGACCACTTTATTGGGTTTAATTGTTTTCTATGGTTCCTGTATTGACTTATATTGGCTTTTATTGACTTCTATGGTTTAGCTGTATTGACTGAACAATAGATAACAATAGAAAACCATAGAAAACAATTGAAACCAATAAAACCAATAGAAATTTTTTATTGATACCAATAGAAAACAATGTTCCAAATAACAACAGAAAACAATAGAAATCGCTATTATTTTTATATTGGCTTTTATTGACTTCTATGGTTTAGCTGTATTGACTGAACAATAGAAAACATTTCAAACCAATAAAACCAATAGAAATTTTCTATTGATACCATTAGAAAACAACGTTCCAAATTACCATAGAAAACAATTGAAATCGCTATTGTTTTTTTCACCAGGGGAATACACATTTAATTATTTTACAGAAATAATATCTGCTTGAGGTATACTTGAGGCATAACTGAGACATTAAATTGCCATTAGTACCATCAAGAACTTAAATTTTTCCTTAAGATTTTGGTTTTGGAAATCGGTCTAAATTTCAATTTGTTGTAGGTCATTGATGTCAAATTGAAGCGCCATAACAATTTAATTCCGTTTAATGTATCGATATGAATAACGAATGTAAAAAACGTTTGCTCATGCCATTTGTATTAGTATTTAATCGATTTAATGGCCAGTTTGGCTAGTATTCAAAAACAAATCAAGAATATGTCATGGGCACGAACTGCGTGCTCTCTAGCACTACATCAGAGTTTGCAGTGATTGCCTAATGTGGTCCATCACTTATGTACCTATGTATGTATAAAGTGCACTGCTGCATGCTTATGTTCAGAATTAGTCGATTTTGTATATTCCAATGTTGGGATATGAAATAATGCTTATAATGTAAAGAGAAGGTTAATTTAAGAATGTATGTGCGTGCTTAATATGCCATATCTAGAAGGGATGCAGGTCAAATGATGAATCAGGCAAGTTCAAAAATCGGAGTTAACCTTTACTTTACTACATCACTAATCATAGTATAGATAACTCAATGTCAGTTTTTATGTCAAACATAATATATGTCTACTTCGGGCATTTATTTAACTAATGATAAATTAATCGTATGTTAATATTAAATTGAAAGTAAACAGACTTGTGAAACCATGTATGTACTCTCTTTGAAAATCAATGAATAATGATTCAATGTGGAAAGTATTTACCCATGTAATCTTTATGGAAAACATCCATGGATTCTCTATGGAGAATAATTACCAGTGTAATATCTATGGAAATCAATTAGTTACCCATGGAATCGCTTTAAAAAAATTACCCATGTGATCTCTATGGAAAACAATTACCCAAATGATTTCTAAAGAGAACATTTCACCAGGTGATCTGTATGGAAAGTAATTACCCATAAAATCTCTATGAGAAGTAATTACTCATAAAATCTCTATGAAAAGTAAATACCCATAAAATCTATGGAAAGTAATTACCCATAAAATATCTATAAAATGTAACTACCCATAAATCTCTATGGAAGGTAATTACACATAAAATCTCTATGGAAAGTAATATTACCCATAATATCTCTATGGAAAGTAATTGCCCATAAAATCTCTATGGAAAGTAATATTACCCATAAAATCTCTATGGAAAGTAATATTACCCATAAAATCTCTATGGAAAGTAATTACTCATACAATCTCTACGGAAAATAACTACCCATAAAATCTCTATGGAAAGTAATTACCCATAAAATCTCTATGGAATGCAATTACCCATCAAATCTCTATGGAATGTAATTACCCATAAATCTCTATGGAAGGTAATTACACAAAATCTCTATGAAAAGTAATTACCCATAAAATCTCTATGGAAGGTAATTACCCATAAAATCTCTATGGAAAGTAATTGCTCATTAAATCTCTATGGAAAGTAATTGCTCATTAAATCTCTATGGAAAGTAATTGCTCATTAAATCTCTATGGAAAGTAATTGCTCATTAAATATCTATGGAAAGTAATTACCCAAAAAAAGTAATTACCCATCAAATCTCTAGGGAAAGTAAATACCCAAAAAACCTCTAGGGAAATTTATTACCCATAAAATCTGTATAGAAAGTAATTACCCATAAAATCTCTATGGAAAGTAATTGCCTATGTAATCTTTATGGAAAGCATCCACGCGATCTTTATGGAAAATCTTCCATGTAATTTTTACGGAAAACAATTACCAATGGGATCGCTTTGGGAAATAATTACCCGTGTGATTTCTACGGAAAATACAACCACTGTAATCTCTACACAGAACAATTACCCATGTAATCTCCAAATCTTTGGAAAGCAAACATCCTTTCATTCTCTGAATGTTAGGGAAACAATCATCCACATTACAACTTTGGCATAACATCGTGTCAATTTTTTTATGAAACTGTCAGAACTCAAGCAAGTTTGAATGGTGTTGATAAGAATTCTCTTGTGTTAGTGACAGTCTATCCTGTATTGACGAAAGAATGTTCTTACCAGGATTTCCGAACTTTCAACATCGTCGTTAATTGCCGCTAGGTGGAGGGGCGTGCGACCGTGTTCACCTCCATACAGCAGGTCGATTTTATCAGTGTAACGAACCATTAGCTACCAAAGAAGAAGAATGGCACATTTTAAAGTCACATTTGAAAAATGGTCCTACTGTGGTTAAGAGCAAACTTACTCTTAAAGCAGCGTATTTCTTTCCCTCCACTGCCAGATGTGAGATGGCGTGGATCTTTCTATCCCTCTTAGTCGTATCAGCCCCAGCTTTGATGAGAAATTCCATGGATTCCAGAGCTTCCGTTTCCGTCGCGCAATGTAATGGGGTATTTCCATCATTGTCTTGCGCGTTTAAATCTACAGTGAATGGAATTGTTGTTGTAATGGGAGTGCTTCTGAGTGCCTTTAACCAAAAACAATTCCATTGTTTCAAATAAAGATAGTTTTATATTTAAGGACCTTTGTTAGAAATTTGTCATTTAACCCTGGTGAAAAAATCAATAGAGATTTCTATTGTTTTCTATTGTTATTTGGAACGTTGTTTTCTATTGGTATCAATAGAAAATTTCTATTGGTTTATTGGTTTTAATTGTTTTTTATGGTTTTTTTATTGTTATCTACTGTTCAGTCAATACAGCTAAACCATAAAAGTCAATAGAAGCTAATAGAAGTCAATACAGGAACTATAGAAAACAATTAAAACCAATAGTGTCCAAATAACAATAGAAACTAATAGAAATCTCTATTGGCTTCTATTGTTTTATTTACCAGGGATTTGTTAGAAATTTGTAATTTCCCTGGTGAAAAAAACAATAGAAACCAATAGAGATTTCTATTGGTTTCTATTGTTATTCGGACACTTTATTGATTTTAATTGTTTTCTATGGTTTATTTATTGACTTCTATGGTTTAGCTGTATTGACTGAACAATAGAAAACAATTGAAACTAATAAAACCAATAAAAATTTGTTATTGATGCCAATAGAAAACAACGTTTCAAATTACAATAGAAAACAATAGAAATCTTTATTTTTTTTCACCAGGGTTGTACAAATTAGACTCCATGAACAATGCCAAAGCAGCCCCCATGTCGCTTAGGCTTGTGGTCCATTTGAATATTAAACAGGGATTATACAATATTCGATTTCCAAAAACTTTTAATATTAGGGACTAAGTTGACAGCAGGACCAGCACCATTTAGTTTTTAGATTAGGCTATCGTATCATGTTTTATGCTGTAATTTTCAATGATGTGTGGAACTTGTATTTGACAAGTTAATCAGTATTATTCGCCCTTCCTTGAAATTTGGTCTCAAAGAAAGTTTTGTGCTAGTTCTGACAGGAAGATAAAACATTCTTGCTAACATCCTCACGTTTTGGGAATAATTTGTAAAGCTGATAATCTGATTATCTCTCGACAACTTGACAGGCAAATGACAGGCACTCTACAAAAAATGATTGTAAGCTGCAGTTCTTACCAGCTCCACATCTCACTATCAGCTTCACCATGCTAATCTTGTCTTTGGCTGCTGCATGATGTAACACTTGCTTACCATCCCTGCACCTCAACTTTACAAAGTCAGGGTTATCCAGGTAAAGACGTTGGAATTCTACTGAATCTCCACTTTCCACAACCTGGAAATTAAATTAGTTAAAGCTGCAAGATGAAATAATCTTAAAACAGTATTTTGAATTACTTGTAACTATGTGTAATTATAAATAAAATTAACTTGTCCATACATTCAACACATTTTAAGCAACGTTTTGTATTAGAGCAACATATCCTTAAGGGGCCATTCAAAAATTATGTCACACCTAGGGGGTGAGTGGGTTGTTTGTTTTTTGTGACAATAGTGTCCAAGGGATGGGGGAATTGTGACTGAGGGGTGGGTGGGTGTTTAAAAAGAGGCAAAAAAGTGTGACATAATTTATGGATCACCCATAACCATGTTTTCAATATTAAGTATTTATCAGTCAATTCTGTGCAACAATTTTCAAACTTTTGCCAGCATTTTACAGTGGCTGAAAGTGAATTTGCAGATGCCTCATACAAAGAAGGAGTTTTCCCAATAAATAAGTTATACAGGGACACAAGAGTGCAGGAGGAATGGAAACAGTCAAAGTCATCATTTTAGGAGTCTGAAGAGTTGTTTTTTTATTATGGGCTGGTTGATATAAATTCTGAATCATGCTGAAGCTTCTACTCAATTTCTGTGTGGAGAAAAATTAAGGTTGCAGGAAATTGGTAAATTTTGCATTGATTTTAATCCCTTTTCACAAGTTTATTAATTTTAATAAAAAGATCCTAATAAAAGGTACTTGTTTGAAATAGTGAAATCTTATTATTGCAAATAAATAAAATCTTAAATTAGTGTGGTATAATCTCTTGTATCTCCTTTTTTAAAATCATTTTTCATAAAAGCGTTTTAGATTAAAAATGTTTCGAAATTCCTCCAAGCTCTAATTCACTAATCATGGTTAGTAATGGCGTTTAATTCACAAATCACAGATTAATTAAACAGGAAATTGTACTTTACCGAAATCATCCTTCTTTCCACCGCTTCCTCTGTTTGGTCCTCATCTTCTTCTATAATCGGGGTAATTTTCACTTCTTGTAATTTGTTCCTATTGAAAAACCCCATTGTCGTCAGGGGCACAATGGACGAATTTCGTCCGTATTACACAGTTTGTCCCTCTAGTCCTTCGTCTTAGAAATCCAAATCGCAATTGATTTTGATCAACTCTGAATTTATTGCCAAAATCCGAGACTCACATATGTCATTCATGTCTTTCATTTCGACAGTTTTTACATGATAAAAAAAAACCGAGTTGTCTCTTGGGTATTTTCTAAATTATTTATCCATGGAAATATTTAATGAGAAGTGAATTGGAATCTCAATGGGGTTATCCTAAAGTGAAGTGGTTTTCATTATATATAGATACGTATGGGATTTTGAAAACAATGCATCATATTTTCTTGAAATATTTACTCTCAAGGTCAGTGGTGACGCTGTTATATCCTGTTTTCGGTGTATTTTGGCAGTAAATTTATCATTTAACCGACTTAATGTGGAACTAAAATGGCAGTTTTGGGTTTTCATAAAAAAGGCCGAACTGCAGTGATAAGACCAAACGGAGATAACACGAGGTTAAAAAGGCCTCAGAGAGTAGACAAGTGTTGAGCACTTAGGAGAGACCGGGGCACAGTGGATACACTTTTTAGAATTCATTTTTTTTTTTTTTTTTTTTTTTAGAAAAATATTTAACTTATAGCATTTTAAAAGAAAAACACAGTAATAAACAAGCCTTCAGGATCTGTATACATTTTGTCATCGTTTCAGAGCCACTAGTTTTTGTGCTATAAGAGATTAAAGTTGGTTGCGCAGACTGTCCCACTGTGCCCCTATACTGGGGCACAGTAGGACATGGCATGGGTACAGTGGTCCACGTGAAATTAAGACAAATTTTACAAGAAAAGAACACCACATTGATTAATTACGTTTAATTCAGCACGTCAATTTAAAATTCCAAGTATTACAAAAACAATTAAAATTAACCGTAATTACAGCAGCTTTCATATTTTCACTGCATACTCGTCCAAATGTGGTATTTTTCTGTGATTATGAACCATTCTTACTTTAAAACATAAATTTAACCATGGTTTTTATCTAAAGTTATGATGAATGAGAAAATATTAAATTATTTCCCAAAAGTATTAATTGGGGTATGCTGGGACATGGCCCACTGTACCCCATAATGTTGTGGTCCACTGTACCCCGTATAACCAATTTGATTTGAATAAGGCTTTACAGCTAACCACATGGCTATTTAAGGTAAAGTTTAGTTTGAAATTACGGCTGGATATATATACACTCATCAATGGTATATTGTAGCATTACAATATATATTACGAGTTGAATAATTACTTTTCGAACTCAAAAACTTAAAACGTGAATCGCTTCTTGTATGCTTGTGTTAGATGGCAGACATTTTTTTTTTTGAAAGAGTGTGGCAAACAGCATTCTTGCATATCACAAGCATTAGGTTACTACTAAAACCTGATTTTATAAACGCTTTGAACCACTGTGTCCCGTGGCCCACTGTGCCCCGGTCTCCCCTATACTGAAGTCGATACCTTGGTAGCGATTCGAAAAGTCTGTTTTCAAGGTTTAAAGTCTTTTATTTCTGGTATCACAAAAAAATGTTGACAATACAATTCAGGAGCAACCGCTCTGACTGACTACATGTTCAATGTTCTCTAAAGTTTGGTGCTCAGGGAGGAACCTGAGCTACCAGGTGTCCATAAAGTGACCAAATGTGGTCAAAGCACAATTAAGTAGTGCTCGCTCATGATCCTAATGATACCAAAGTTAGGTAGCTAACTGGTACTTAAGTCGTTGGACAAAGAGGCAGATATTGGAATTTATTATATTCGTCTCTGACATTATGGCTCGAAATAAGTGCTCTAAGTACTAGTCTTAAAGAAAGTCCGAGCTAATGGTATGCCTTAACATTTACTATAAAATAGAAATACATTTCAACGACATTTTTAGGAAATGAACTTTAAAGCTGAAGGTGACAGAGAAAACAATAGATCTCGATAAAATCTTTATTAATCACATTGTAATACATTTTAAAAATGTGTGCCAAGTAAACAAATTTGATTTAATTTAGATTTTCATAGATAACCACAATAACAATAGCAGATTACTTTTCTAGGAACATGTTACCCAACAGTAGTGTTAACATCAAGTAAATTAGGTGAACATCCGATTGGATTAAAACTCGGATGTTAAGGTACATTAAGGTGATGCCACGGTGTTTTCCTATATATATAAAAAACATCAACAGACCAATCATACATAAAACGTCCAGCGCTTTTTTAAATGCCAGTTTTTTCTTACAAAAAACTCATATTTGCAATAAACATTGTATTAAAATCGCTTACGCTATTTATATATGTATATCTAGGCGCGCGTACGAAACAAAATCATTCATGGTTAAAACGTGTAAATGCCGTCACATCATTAACTTTTCAACTTTCCGAAATACTTGCAGAACCTACGAAATAAAAAAACAAGATAAACATATTAATTTTATATTTTAGTTCCACATATTAATTAATTTGATTAGTAATTAACACATGCACTTCACACACCAAATTTCCATCATATTACATTTTCAAACATTTAAAAAATAATTATTTGTAAAATAACTAACCTTACTTAGGCCTCGATGTGGTTCTTTCTCAGCAGTTGACAACTGCGTAATTTCCGCCTCAAAGTTGGTGACTTCCACTTGCTGCCCTCATTGGGAAACTGTGGACGGTGCAGACAGTTGTGGCCCTCGTCGAAGTCATCAGCCTCTGACCTGATCTCCATTTTTTGTACGATTAAACGTAGTAGCTGATGTTGGCGATTTAAAGCCAATGAAATTTCCTTGAAACTGTAATTTTGAGTTATACAGGAAATATGAAAATGTTCATTTAAGCATGCGCACAAGCATGGCAACTGCATGCAATGTGGAGAACAGTGCCCAACAGTGTAAAACCTCATTAATACACCAGTCAGAAGCCAAATGATACTCTCTAAGAAATAATGGTAAAAATGGGAATTTTTTGTTTGAAAGACTAAAGAGAGGCGTTTGAAAGACTAAATAGGTGTTTGAAAGTTTTGGGAGAGGTGTTTGAAAGTCTTGGAAGAGGTGTTTGAAAGTCTTGGAAGAGGTGTTTAAAAGTCTTGGAAGAGGTGTTTGAAAATCTTGGGAGAGGTGTTTGGATGACTAAAGAGATGCTTTTGAAACATAAAGAGCTGTTTGGACGAAAGAGAGGTGTTTAAAAGGGGTGTACGTCATAATGTCCAGGACATAATGTCCTTCACAAAATATCCTGACCAAAACGTCCATACACAAAATG
>JAQGBW010002721.1:0-18730 GCA_034698625.1 Julus scanicus
CATCCCCTGGCGTTGGTGTTTAGCCCTCGTGTTGCAGAAATAGGCCAACGTTAAAAATCAACAAACAAACAAACAATTATAATTTTACTGTACTTTCAACTTATACGTGATTTAGCTTATGACCACTGATTTCAATTCTTCGGCATGTTTTGCATAAAATTACACATGTGTAGCAGTGAGTTCTTTTGCAAAGTGAGATTTAAATAAGATTGGGCATTACTCGGAAAAACCAACATCTTCAAAGTAATGTAAAATTTGAACATGTTTGAAGATTAAATGTGTTAAAACTGAAAATATGTACATGGAAAATGCTATAATATCCTCATCTTTCAAATTAAATAGAGTTACAATACATGAAAATGCGGTTAATCCTATAATCCCTTATTTAATGTATTAGAAAACCATAAGGTTTGCACGCTTTGTCATAATATAACTTGTTTCGGCTTGCCACAAAAGATTATAAAGGGTACCTACATTTTCTTGGTACATGGTTTCTGCTGGAAACTGTGTGGAATCGAAATCAAAAGATTCCGGGTACACAATTTTTGAACTAGGGGAACAGTTAGCGCTTATTATGTGCTAGCGTTCCTAAAAAGCAAAATAAATTTAAGACTTATCTTTCCCCTAGTAGACAAGTGGAAGCATTAGAAGCCATACAAAAATCAATATTCTGCTATTCTACACAAAGGATAGTAAATTTTGCAGATAAAATCCCTTATTCTTATAACAAAACCATCGTTAAACAGGTAATAAAATATACAGTGGAACCTCGGTTTACAAACTTAATCCGTTCCTTGACCCTGTCCCATTGCAATTAGTATTTTAAACTTATTACAAACTTATATACAAACTTTTTAAAATGCTATAGCTTAATATGTGGTAATAATACAGAAAGAAAATAAATATAACAGTATTATTACTAGAAAGCAGTTTAATATATGCATCCACTATTTCCAACATTACAGTAAATAAGGACACCCACGTGGTGTCGTCATGCTGACATATATAGCTGTGAATCAAGTTCATTATTTTGTAGATTCTGTTTAAGAAATTTACTCTAACAAACATTGTTTCCATTAGGAAAATTTGTATTGTTATACTCTATTATGTTGTTAATTATATGATTTAAGTATTAAATCGACGTCATCAATTGATTGTCATCCATTGCATCTGCAATTGGCGTGGATAAAACAAGAGACGAACTTTTGCCTTATTTGCAATGTAAAGGCTTCATCCTTGAAACTAATATCGATTTTAACTTAAATTCTTGAAAATTATAACACATTTTTTATGTTTCTTGTATTTAGTAAAACTGTCCGTAACAAAGATGTTCTGCTGGATCTAGTAAAACAATTACAGAAACTCGGACCTTTGATTTGTGGTCTAGAGAAATGTGTTCGTGAACTGAAGCATTGTTCGTGAAGCGAAACAGCAAATGGTGCTTTTAGACCGATTTGTTCGTAAACCGAAGTTCCAATATTTCGCACACAGTGATACATAAAATAATTCTTTATAAATTAAGTTAAATTCATTTGTTCTTTTTATATAAAATAAGGTAAATAAGGCAAATACGGGGCTATCTCACCAGTGTTCAAAATATTATTTTGTATGTAGCTTGTGGGTGCTATTTTGATCAATGATCACATATTGCATATAACATTCTTCTCCAATAGAACACATGGCAACTATATATAGGGTATTCAGGGTGCTAATCCTTGGGTGGATCTACATGTGGCTTATATATGGCGACGAGGCACGCGAAATAACAAACAATAAACAAACAAACAATGAGTTTTGAGTCATGTCAGTGAACAGGGCGTCTAGTAAATTTCATGGGAAAAATGCAAGCATATTTGAAAGACTCATCCCTTACATATTCAAGGATTCCTCCAAGAACATGAATATTTTTTCCAAAAAGTTTGTAAATTTTATTATAGAATTTGGTAAAAGCCGTTTTTTTTTTTAAATCGTCGTAAAAATCAAGTCGTAAATATTCAAGCACATTTCCAAACTTTCCATATTTTCCTTGGCTGCTGGAAAACCTGGTGCGAGTATTTGATTTGCATGCCATCCTGTTAATTATTTAGGAAAATATACAGGAAATTCAGGAAGGTTTAATTAGTAAAAGATTCCTTTAAAAATGAAAGTTATGCTTTATCTTATGTTAATTTTGAAATAAATATGAAAACACTTGTTAAAGCATAAACTGATGTCTAACAGGAATTTTAAAGCATAATTCCAGACATTTCTGAGGTCATAAATATTCAAGCACATTTCCAAACTTCCCCGATTTCCAAGACTGCTCGACAACCTGGTACAAGTCTTTGATTTCCATTATTTTCAATTTACTATTTAGGACAATTTACAGAAAATTCAAGAAAATTTACAGAAAACTCAGGAAAACATTCGTTAATTCCGTTATTTTTTTTAAATAAACATGAATATACCCCTTACGGTTATCAGTACTATATAGCTTGCTTATTTCTGGGGCTGCCTGTGCGGTAATTTCCAGGCCGAATTTCTTCCAAAAGTTTCAGGGCATGTGAAGTTAGTTTTCACTATATACTTCTGGTAGGTCCAAAGCTTCTGAATTAAGGGACCCTCAATCAGCAATCTACCGGACAGGTAAAGATAGTACAGTAAAACAGAGGGTAGTTCCCACACTTTAGGAGACACCCTGTACGTCCCGAATACCCTTCGTTAAATATAGCGTTTCGGGAGCAGTGGCTCAGACCCAGAGTTTACTGATTTAGGGTTTTATGGCCCGATTAAATACGCTTCGTGGAAGTTTCTGGATTAAATTCAAGAAAGTGGCAATGGCGCACTCTCTCTTTCGTCCTAAGATAGGCACGAAAGGCACCACATACTACACCCCCTACTCATCCCACATGGCACCATTATATTCTTAGCACATCCGCCTTATTTAGCACCATTTGTTATTATCCAACATGCCAGAAGCACGAGTGCACAGAGTGTTAGGCACATTTTAAATTACTACCAAATAAATTCCCAGTAAAAAAGGGGTAAGAGTAGGCCAACGGCATGAAGCAACTGTTGCAACACGTTGGTAGATTTACGAGATTTGCGTCTAAATTGTAATAACCCTGAATGAATTTGGGAATGTTGCTAACGAACAGCCGCTGAATCTCGCCAAGATTCACTTTGTATAAATCACAGAATAAATCTTAGCTTGCAATAACAGAGTATATTTCCATTCCACATTTTCCACATCCAAGAATTTTTTCAAAAAATATACGAATGATGTCCCAAAAATAAGTTACACAGGGCTCATGAACTGCTTATCCAATCAAAAACGGAAATATACATTTTAAAGATGGGACCTTTCTCTATTTTTCAACATTGTCCCCGAGTCCATTGATGAACTTGTCCCACCGTGACACCAGTTTCTGTATACCATCGTTGAAAAAAGTGTTCGGTTGGGTATACAACCAATGACGAACTGTTTTAATGAGCTCATTGTCACTCATGGGCCCAAACAGGTAAGAATCAGTTGGCGCCAAGTGATTTCTATCACTTTGGGCCCTTGAAGCTGTATCTTGGTGGACAGTCCTTCAAAAGTTTCCTATAACAACGACTGCTTAATCAAGTAACTTGTAATTTCCATAAAATATTGAATGAAAACAACAAACAGGCGATACTGTTGTCAGTGCCGAAGATGTTAGTTTTATGAAAAGTTTTCGTAAGCCGTTACGCCGACGCGTAAGCTGATTCCCATCCGAATTCACTTCCGTTTCACCGCCGCTGCTGAACTAGTTTAAAGCATGGTAATTATAAAATAATAACGACTGGCAGCTTTCAACTGTGCTCTTCGGGGGCACACTGGTGACGCCACCTATTGAAAAAAAAAATCCCCTTTTCTTCCATAGGATTAGAAATAATGCAGGGGCCTGGAGTATATAAGGGGCTATGGTTTCGCACAACAGAAAATGTCAAGTCGATCTACTCAGTGCGTTGTGCGTGAAGGGCGGAGCTTAAAAAAAACAGGGCGTGACTTGTGCTGAAAAACATTCGTGCGCATGCCCGCGGCCCCAAAACACAAAAGTCCGGATAGTGAGAATACGGCATAAACACCGCAAACATAATTTCACGTAATCTAAACATACATCTAACCGAAGTTTTGGGGGCCCATAACAGAATTCATTCTGATCACTGGCAACTTATTACCAGTGGTTACTGTTGAAAGTAGTTGTATGGAATCCCGAAAAACTTTCCCGAAAGACATTGTCACTTTACCTTTGACCTTCATCAGTAGCAGTAGTAACAAACCAAACAACACAATTAGTTGCCAATTTGTAGATGCTTTTCCTGGTTTATATTAATAGAAATAATCCCATGCGAACAACACATTATAGGCAGGCTGCCAAATCCCCAATCAAGTTTATCTCGCTATATAGACAATCATTACTTATTTAACAAATAATCTAAAGACCAATTAATGTCGCTGAGGTCAGCAGAGTCCAGCTGGACCATTGGGGATAGAATTGCAAGTCTAATTAGTTAATTCCTCTATTTAGTAAGAAATTATACGAAAGAAAACTTACCAGAAGCCGTGGTCACTCGGTGATATTTCCTCTTATTTTAAACGATTAAGAGGTGTTTACCATATTCAATGATGAAGTTCTAAAATAACCAAAAATGGAAAAGAAACATGAGCAATGATGACACATCTACAGCCAAGATCTTTCTTAGAATAGCTTAATCAGCATTTCCATTCTGTAACTATTTGACTTAATTGCCGGTTACATTTAAAATAGGTTTGGGGATATCAAAGCAAGTATCTGTATTCTTGAAATTTAAAAATATGCAAAAAAATTGGCAAGAAAATTTGCAAGTTTGAAGTTTTCTAAAATTAGTTTATAAGCAAGAACGAGTCATTACTGTTAAGTACAAATAATGTCCATTTTTACCAACCTGTTAGTCACATTTAACTTAGTGCAAAAAGTGCAAAAAGGTTGGGGAAAGAGTGCCAAAGAAAATACCAGTGAAATTTTAGTTTCACATTTTCTATATCTTAGTTTTTAATATTTTTTTTATATTTTTCTTTCTCGTGTAGAAAATATTCATATGGAGCTTCACTTTGACATGCCCCTAAAAGTGCGTTTTTGGAACAACTCAGCGCCATCTTTGAAGCGATTTTAAGCGCCATCTTTGAAACGATTTTAAGCGCCATCTGTGGGCACAACCATCAAAAGAAACAGGAAGAAATGCATGACAATAGGGGACCCATGAATTTGCAATGTCGAACTGGCAATTTCCCAGAAAATATCTTAAAGTGCATTTTTAGCAAGTTGTCTATTGATCCAACCGACTGACGCCATGTGACCGGATGACGTCATAGCGCGCTGCGGAATGCCATCACTATTTCCTGTTTACGAGCAACACAGTTAACAACTGTCTTTATGAATAAAATGGGCCTGTTAAAATGTGCTTATAGGGACATTAAAAAAAATGTAAAAACAGTCATATGTGTTGTTGTATACCGCAAATGTTAACATTTCATCAATGTTGCATTATTATAACAACTTAATGTTTTTCCTGTTTAATTTCTATGTATAGATATAAAATGAGTAACAAAGTATACGATGTTGACTTATTTCCAATTTTTGTTTTGTCCACGTGATATATTTATAACAGAACCATTCTTTGAAATTTCTAATTAATTTCTATCATCTTAAGCATCATTAATCCAGATGTCGCAATGACGTCATAAGCTTATAGCGCCTTCCAGCAATGTCAGCGCCCTCCAACGCGTAATTTAAGATGATAAAATATGTCATCTTTCGTAGGGAACACATAGATTTTCATCGAAACACGACCTCGTTTCAGCTAATCAAATGCTAGAGTAAACAGCCTCTTAATACGATGAAATGCATAGCAGTCACTAAGTGACGAAACAAGATGAGCAGACAGTCAGTTTCATAAAAATTTTAATGGCACAATCGCTTCGTTACATGACTGACGAAGAAAGTATTTCTAATAAATAATACAACAGGCTAAAACAATTAAAGCTCCTCCAAAAATAACTGCTGTCCTCAAATGGCCAGTTGCACCCTTCATCGATTAGTGTATTTGGCGATTTTTTTTTACAATCTGATATATTACCATTATAAAATAATTCGACTTTTGAATTATCGTAATAGACGATTAAAATTGTGCAACCATGTCTATACATTGTAAACACTGTGAGTCATAAGAAAGTAGAACCCAATAAATAAATCACAACTTCTTGAAAAATGCAATTTGGTACAATAGTGTATGAACAAAAATGAATAATAAAATGGGCTCAAAATGTTCTCCGGTAACCTTTCCTCAAGCCTGGAGTCTATCAAGCCATTCTCTGATTGACGAATCGATTATACGTTGGTCGAGTTCAATCGAGTTGAAAAATGAAAAATTCAAGATTTGTCGCATGTCCGGAAACAGTTTTTGTTCTTACACACTATTGTTCAATTAAGTGTCAAATTTCATTTAAATCGAAGCATTTTTCACGAAGTTGTGATTTTTTTATTGGGTCCTACTTTTTTATGACTCACAGTGTTACATTCAATCAACGTTGTTTCTTACTTTGGTGCTGAATCGGAATAAAACTAATTTACGAATTAATTCCATTGCAATCAACTTGAGTTAAATTATTAATTACTTTCATGATCGTTGTAATCAGCAGTTAAAACAATATTTCAATACCTAATCTAAGAAAGCTGCAACCCACTATGAGTATGTTAAGGTTATACAGTGACAACATTGCACTCTTCGAAGAAACAAAACCACTTTTAAACCTGTAAAGTATGGAAAAATATTTTTGCGAATGCGAATCAATCCCCCATCAAGCTATGTACAACAAAAATAACAATAACAACAACAAAAAGAATAGCATAACAACTTGGATATAGTGGCGCAAACTATTGACCATACAACCATATTTTATGATAGTACGCATCAAAACTAAATGAAAATTAACGAGCTAAAGTATTCTGTTACTAACCGATCGCAAAATGGACCAGGATCAGACACCGGTCTTATCGATTTGGAAATCGCCCAATTAAATGAATTTTATTAACATTAAATTAAGCTTGAGGAACCTCTCTGGAATTAATTCCCTGGTCAGGGTACATGGCGTGAGAATCAAAAGTTTCGGTTTTTGTATTTTGGTCAAAACGTTACGTCACCATTTTCATCACAAAAAACCTCACTTAAAAAACCAGTCAATTTGGTTGCTGACCATTATCAATTGTCAACATTTCTGAAGAGTCCAGACCATCCAATGATTAATAGTCTATTTATCGTCAACGGATGCCGAGCAAATATCAGTTTCTGTCACAACCTTCGATTTGATCACTATGAGCACAGCGACAGTCTCACTAATCCGGACATATACCGCATAAATCGGTCATTTATGTCTTTTACATAATCCGGTTTGATGATGATGATCTCTTACATTATGTTTAACAGTGGCTAATAATGCATATACTGCATCTTCAGTTAAAAAGTTCCCAATAAGTACCTAAATTTAATGGAAGTTAAGATTAACTGGAAGATTAACAATAATCATCATTGTCCATATTGCCCGGATTAGCGAAATATTACGCGCTAAATGCACAAAACACTATGTTTACACACTATCAAAATTGATTGGTAATGGATAATGTAAAAATACTGATATTTTAGCACCTAACAACTATAATATCGCCATACTATTTCTGTAAAGTGTGTCTAAACTTGAGTTTTCAGATCGTCTTTGTAATTAGGTACGTACCATCAATTAGGGGGATTGTAACCAAAGTACCACTGGAATGTCATGGCTTGATGCCTATCACATTTTTATGCCATTCCAGTGTTACCAACCATCGCTAATTTCTCATAACTCAAAACATTTGTACAGTTGTCAAAAGCTTTTCCTATAAATGTCACTACATAAAATCCCTACACTATACATTTGACAAGATTGAGCAGTTAGGCAGTTGGGCACTTACTAGTCTATAGGGGTATTTAAACGGACTTTTCAACCTGACAGTTGGGATATCTGCATTTCACCCACATATGTTGCACATGCGCATTAGATTCAAGCAGCTCTGCCAATTAAGGTCCACAAGTTGAGTGTCTTTTGTGACATGTGCACAAATGCAACTTGTGCAGGCCTGCCAAATTGGACTGCAAGAGCAACTTGCAGTTAAAACCTACTTTTTTCTCCAGCACTTCTGCAAGCCCCATTGCAGTAGGCTGCAGCCAGTTAGAAGGCGTCATTTAAAAAATGGAGTCAGCACATGTACTATGGCCCCAATAATGCCGTATTCACACACAACCTACTCAGCAGAGAACTGACTTTGTGACGTCAGCAACTAGGCTACAGAGATTAGGCTGAAAACAAGGGTACAATCCACACAAAACAGAATTGTCTTTTGTAGTCTGCTACAGGACACCAATGGCGCTTTTGCGTCCATCGTTGTTATCACTTCTATGCTGCTGTCTGCTAGAAAAAGCTCAACCAAGTAGAGATTTTTCTCAGTCAATAATATGGGAGGAGCTTATGCCCGACGTAAAAAACAAGAGCTGAAGTGCGCATGCTCACACCCTAACCTATCTGGTAGCAGACGATAGTCGGTTGTATGTGAATATGGCATTTACTGATAAACTGCAGACGTGCGAAATTTTTGGTTTCTGTTTTAGTATCAATGTAATTCTAGAATCTAAGTTGTCTATAAAGACAGAGTGGACCTAAGATGGTTTTAGACACAATCTTAATTCTGTATATGTAACATCGACAAAGTAGTTATTGGTGTATCGAGGGGAAAATATGTAATGTTTAACTAATTTTTAACCCTGGGTTCAAATTCATCTAATAAGACTATTATCACGTGTAGCTTAATTATTAACTAAACTATATTAATACATTTTCAAACGTCACTATATTGCCTATAATGGCAGTTTGAGCCATTTATTTTCCTTGTCGATAGAAACGATTCAGTATCAATTCGATATTAATCCACCTTTGCAATCTTGGATTTCTTACCCACTTAAACGACATGGCACTTTTACATGTACTGATTTTATAGGGTATTAAATTGAAATGATTTAATTCACTCTAACTTGTGACCTTATACCGGTCGTTTTCGTTTAGTTTTGCACGGTTCAGTAAGGATGATACATCATTTTAAGAACTCGATTGGCACGTTTATCGACATCATTACAAAAATTGGGGAAAACCCGTTTTTTCCCCCGCATTTTATTCAAGTCAAAAAACTGATGTGTAAGTTTGAGCACGTCTTCGCAAGGACGGAAACCTCGGTCGCTCATCGGACTATAAAATACCTGGGTGCACGGCACCACTAATTAGCATACTGTTCCACCATATTCCATTATCATCATGTTCATAAATTAAATGATTTCTATTAGTATTCTTAAACAAGTCTTATCTCGGTACTTTAATATGGAAATGCCGAATTTCAAAGGAGAGAAAAATGTTTATGCGCTTTTGAACTTTAGTAGTTTTGCAAGTTTTACAAGTTTACTTGGCCCTTAAAAAAGTTACCGAAAACAAGCTAAGCACTAGTCGTGAGATTATTCGAATAACACAGTTGAATAGGACATGATATGTGTGGATTCCATGCAGTAACTTAACTATAGCACTTCTTGCTCTTGATTCTTCGTAAAATCAGTGTAATATAGGCACATTTATGGAATTTAAAACTAAAGGTACGCCAAGTTACAAACGACATTGTTCAATTTAATTCTGTACCCACAGTTAGCAAATAAATGGCATATGGTAGGGGGGAAGCACCCAACCATTTCAGGAGAATGCTCCTATACGTCAGTAGCGACTTAAGACACCATTGTTAAATTGAATTTTTACTAAATCTGGACTTTCGCCAGGAAAGTTATTCCATCGTCTAATCATATGCAAAAAGAAGGACCAATAGTAAGCATCCGTCTTGGCACGAAGCTCTGTCAAAGGATTTGAGTGCTTATGTCTACTTCTCTATGCTAGTCGTTAGGTGTTAAAATATGTGAATTACAAGAAAGATTAAAACGTTTGATGAGATAACATTTCACGTCCGTACCTCAACGTGCCCCATGTGTCATGCATCCATGTCGTGCGTGGTTGCATGCATAAGGGAGGCGAAATGCCATTAGTAACTTAAATTAACGACAGGTACATAATTAAATGCATGAAATGAAAGTCAACCATTACACTATTTCCAAGACTCTTAAAATATTTAAATGGAATCTCTTGCTTTATTTTTAACAGTAAATGCTTTAACATCGCATTAAACAAGATGTTTGGTTGGTTGTTTGGGGTTTAGGGGCTCAAAGGGGCTCAAATTTGCACATGCTGCCAGCACGTGCAGCATGAGAATGCAAATTATCAGACATTTTTTAAACTTGTTTATTAATTTTTAAAAAATCTACCACTTCAAAGGGAAAAACAACAATATGATGCACTTGCTGGTCCATCAAGCTATTTTAAACAATTTTTATTTTTTATTCTCTTTTCGTTTGGCTGTGAGTGTTGTTTAAAATTTACCCATTGAAAGGGATAGGTTGTAATCCACCTTAAGCAATTTCCAAGGAAAAGAATTTTCCGATTAACGGAAATAGTCCAGGAAATTCAAGCATATACTGGTGTTTAATACGAATTTCAAGCATAATTCCCTATTTTCAAGGGACACCCTGCTTACCCTGTACATTACCTCATGTACAGTATAAAATATCTCGTCTGCTAATCAACTCACAATTTCGTAAAATTTTACTATTCTCCTGTTTATTGAAAAAATAAACTTTGCAAGAATTCAAAGTCGAACGCCTTATGAAGATAGTCACACACTATATCCATACAGTGACAGGTTCATTACCATCTAGAATCTAGATCAAACAAGGTATATAGTGAGATATCACATCACGATTT
Organism: Julus scanicus; assembly: GCA_034698625.1. Lineage (NCBI taxonomy): Eukaryota > Metazoa > Arthropoda > Diplopoda > Julida > Julidae > Julus > Julus scanicus. The sequence goes on from JAQGBW010002721.1 coordinate 10,922, forward strand.
TGGGACCTGCCTTAATTGCTACGGACAGAATTCATCTATGGCATATATCAGATCCTCCGTTCCAATGTCTCGTCCTGAAGTAAGTCTCAAGAGTTTCACCAAAAGCAGGGATTCAATTGTTACACCAGCCACCAGGTGGAGCAGGGGTGAAGAAAAAAAAAATTACGTACCACAACCCTTATTCGCTGTCATCCTCGTAAGGGATTGGGGGTTCATCAGGTCGTCAGAAATGCCAAGAAATAGATTGGTTTACCCACCAACATGGCGACTGCATGTCTTATGCCTAATTCACAATGCAACGACCGACTCACCTTGACGTTCACAATTTAAATTCCAAACACATTAGACTCACTTTATATAAAATAGGCTGCTAACACACCATTTTTTGGTTAACACATGCGCACCAGTTGTGCGCTGACGTCTGCTAAATTTCTTTGGCATGCCAAACATACAGCACACATCGGAGCGGACAAAAGTGAGTTCGGAAAGTCAGTCTAGTATGTTCGAGGTTTCAGCGACACGACAATGGTCTTTGTCATCAAAATATACGTCATTTTGACGTCACAGGTCACATGACTTGATGTATTGAGTTGACGCATGCGCAGATTACGTGGCGTCGGTTGTTGATTTGTGTATCAGGCATTACTACAACTTCCATCAAATAGACAAAACTTCACGCGTCCCCTGGTGGCCGTGTGGCGAGTATGTCCAACACTATCATGCTAATCACAGCACAAGAATTACAACCAACTATTTAATCTCAAAACTTCATTGCATCAACAAAAATTATCCAAAATATACACATTTCATTAGCTTCCTTCGTTAAGTTATAAAAATAAGGCTACAAAAAGCACATCTTCCCTCCTCCCCACAAACAAAAAAAATAGGTATATTGGCATGGTTATAATAACGATGATAATAGAAATACTTTTTAAAAAGAACTTAAACATTTCGTTGAATTTGCCAGTGAGGAATTGGCACGCCAGTTTCTTTGAAGTGCAGTCAGTTGCACCACAAACACGTTTAGTGCTTGCAACTGGTCACTTGTGCTTCATCCTCGTCAGGAAACTTATCTTTTAACGAATAATGGTTGGTTATATTAAGCGAACAATCTTATAAAAAGAGTATAACCCAGGTTAGCAAACATGCCGATGAGGTATTTCCTAACCGTTATCAGGCACTCTTAACATTGCAAGTTCAATTATCACAACATTCTAATAACGTCCTAACCGGCCATTGATTTAACTATCCGGTTCAATTACGCAGTTGTTAGGTTAAAGGGGTCCACAAAGTCTGGAATCGAATTGTGACATTCTTCTTGTTGTAACAAATAAACAATTTGTCAAAACAGAGAAATATCATAGATTTATTGTGGTTTATAAAACGGTTAATTTTTAATAAAAATATTTACAGTCTAAAAAGTCACCAAAATCACCACATAACTATGTGAGCAATTGGTTGTTTTAAGTTAACACGAGAATTATGTAAAACAAAAACATGTTATAAATTTCGCTTAATATATACATCTTGACAACATGGTGTAGTGGACTAAAACACGAATGATTGAAATATTAAAATATTATAAATAACGAACTTTACACAAATTCAGCAATCTGCATTACAACAATTTTCCCATTCGAGACTTTATGAACACCTTTACGAATTAACAGTAGGTCAAATCTTTGGTAATTTTATGCAAATTTGAACATGGAGAGCACATATCGTGCATCAAGTTTCGAGTCATTTGTTATTTGGCACTGGCTGTCTTGCAGTTCCAGCGACTAGTTGCACCAAGCTCAGTTACTTAACCATCGATTAAGGTAGCTAGGGTTTAACTGGAACTTTCCCCATTGCCGACTAATGGCCTTTTCGCACTAATGCATTAACAAATTTAATGATACTTAAAGGCGAGTTTAAGTAGGATCAAAACTGGCTGATAATTAAATGCTCAATTCAAACTGAGTATGGTACAACCGATCGTCGATTTTGCAATAGTCGCCATTTTTAACGTGTGAAGTTAATTGATCATGGTGCGAAAGTAGTTTAATCAAAGAGTTATGTTTGTGAACCCCAGCGCTAACGTTTAACCTTGTGTTCTCATGCAGCCATTTCCAAAACACTTCGTGAACCACAGCGCCATAGAGGGCGCTGGCACCCGCACCAAAACCTCGGGCTATACAAGCATGTCCTCCAGTTAGCGTATTGCACGTAAGCACCCAAACCTAATTTTACAGTCAACCTGACTGGGTCACCACACGTCACATGTATCCGGAAGCTCGGCGTGACGTCATTTCCGGTGACAGAATGCGTTTGGCACCAGCGCGAGTTTTAAACTGCAGTGATATCCCAGCAGTAGGGGGCGCCACTAGGCGCTTCAATGACGTCATGGTCACTAAAATCAGGTCCCAACATGGTTTCCATTTTTCGACAAAAAAAAATAACAGAAAACAAAGTGACTAGGTATTAAAAGAATAGAAAAAAAAGTTGGTGGTTCACAGGGACATTCGATCTGGATCCGCTACAGACGCAAAAAAGCAGCTGCCGAAAAAAAAATAATAAGCGCATTGAGCAGAGGTCCTCCTGTCGATTTCCGCCATGTCATAGGTCAGAGTCTGCTTATTGCGGACGTTTTTTTTTTGTTATCACCAGTCTATCGTACGTCGGACACCTGGTGGTGTTCCATATGTTCCTTAAGGCACTCAAAGGGGTTTTGGCCCATCCCGGGTAGCGCAGGGTTCAATACACCCGGACGCAGGTCCCGCAAGAATGGTCCTCATCGACTAAGTCGGACGTATCGGACTTGTCCGTGATTGGCGGAATCTGCAGATCGTCACGTCTGCTTACCAAGCCACACCTAGAGAAAATTTCGGCTTAATTAGTCAACATTTGGGTCACAAACATTTTTCACCAATCCAGACAAGGCACATGCAACACAGTACACAAAATGACATTTGAAAATTGATAACATGATCTCCTATTGTTGGAGATTCTCGATTTTTAGTGACTTGTATAGTCATAGCCTTTATTGAAACGGAAGTGTAACGGCTAACGGCTGGGAATCGATTTTATGTCGCGGCGTGACGAGAACTTTCCATAAAAGGACAACATTTGGGCCGTACTGATACACATTTTTTTTTTTTGGAATATGTCGATAAAAGCAAGGTTTTTCATGAATTTAAAAGCTTTAAATAATATGTAGTTGCTTTAAATAATATGTAATTACTCAATGATGTATTTCTTTTAATAAAAATAACTACAAACAACAGACAATCGACCTGTATTAGAGCCAAGTCCAGTAGCCGAGTTGAAACGGAAGTGTAACGGCTTACGGCTTTGCGAATCGGAACAAGCAGCATACACAACTGGTGCCATTCAATTTAATAACCTGCCTTAAAAACCTCCAAAATAAAACTTTTATAAGATCGATGCTTGAAAAAAATGGGAACGTCTTTGATTTTTCAGAACAGTATCCTCGAGGGTATTTCAGGATGAAACCGCAATACCATTTATACCTAGGATATCGCAACTTGCATTATCCAGTTAAATTATTGACGTTGCGTGTTTGGAAGGTACCAGATTTAAAATCAAAAACACAAGTTGGAACTTCGACAACAACAATGATCTCGTTATGAGCCAAAAATCTGACCCATATCTCACAAAAATTCAGAATAAATGATGAGGGTTGACAACCAGGAAGTTCTGGAACCAACCAACTATCTATCAACCAGAAGCGGCGGCGCTCCGGCTCCAGACCTCGGAATTTATCTAGTCCTCCATTTGTATTTTAGGAGCGTCATCGACGCGCCACCTTGTCCCCCATTCTGTGCCAAAAAGCGTTTTCCGTCCCCCTTCCAAGGTCGAAATGTCCGCAGCCTTCATCTACTACGTAGTCCATCGATAAACAAAATTTTCAAACAGACATCACAGCCTTTAGCCATCTGATGAATATTGTATATTTTTGCCAGTCACCCTTCCCTGAAAAACCCGCTGTATGCCTCCGTATAGCCATGGAATTATTTCCCCTTGTCAAAAACATAGAAAACAACGTAAATAATATCAACGATATAAATTTTAAATTAAATTTCTATTGATATATTATAGCAAGTGTTTTTTTTTTTTTGTATACACAGATTTCCATCAGAAACGAACTGTCAACTTCCCTGACTTCTTAAGTTTTTAAAACAGTTTTCCCTTGCCATACACCTTGAACACTGACATTGCAAAAATATAAGGTGTTTGTTATTGCTCAAGCTTTTTTTTTTTTTTTCAACATGTGCGTCGTAGCACATTAGTGTCCCGCAAAGGCTTCCAAGGTCTGCCACGGGAATTTGCGGGAAGGTAGTTCGACGTAGTAATTTTATAGAAAGCACAACCAAACACAGTATTCGAGAGCAGTATTTTACTGAAAACCTGCTTTTTTGTTGTATTTTACTCGGAAAATTCAAACATGTGATTGAGTGTCACGAGTTGTAAAACACTAGCTATTAAAACAAGAGATGGAGGAAGTTTCATAAAGATTTTTGGTTAATTTTACGAAATGAGTTAATTCCCCACAGTTTACATAAAATTCATAATATTTCTCTTGACAAAAAATATGTATATATTATAAACAAGACGGAAAATTTAAAAGCAATGCAAACCAAACAACGTTGGCTGAATCAAAAGTAACGTTTTGCTATTCAATACTTTGATAAATATTAACACAAGTTCAGTATAATATTGCGACATCTAAATTAAAGCAACGAAATAATGGAATTGTGTTTAAGTGCCCCATGACGATATAAAACTGCAGAGAAAATTCTTTTATACGAGTTGATCATTCAGTTAGAATAATCAATTGAAATAAGTGGGATTAACGTTGTGTTCGTCGCATGTCATTGTAATGATACTTCAACGTCAGGTGTATACAGATTGAGTACGGCATCGCCCTTAATATCAATTGTATTCATCCGAAAAAGTACCCTCAACTAATTGACGTCACTGCAATTGATTTCAGCTGCAGATTTCACGCTCCAAAATGTACCATTAGTCACCAGGAGCCCTAGTGCAAGAGACATTTCGAATCAATATCCGCAGCATATTTGTATCCCAAACCAAAATGTTCCCCCAAGATGAAACGTCCCTTTGGGGACTTAACCGGTTAAGTCCTTAAATGCGATATAGGGCCATTTGACCCGATTTCAGGACACTCACACCGAGTAAAAAAATCAATATCTTAGTCTGGTCTAAAAAGATTCAGACGCCAAGACTTGCCATCTCAAGAGGCAAATAAGACACTAATTTTAAAAGCATGACGTCACTACAATGTTTCGTATCAAAATTGGTTGTTAAGACCCATTTTCAAACGACCATATAAAGTCTGAAACATTTTCATATCAATTTAATTGCAAGGAGGTTGATCTACATTAAATTCAACACTACAGTTTTCAACTGCCTAAAATATAGAAATTTCAAACGATACCTTGATATTCCTAAACTAAAATATTTTTATTCTAATTAAAAGACCGGTTCATAACGGTCAGTTTGACACCATGGAAGGCTAATCTAGATCGAATATTTAATTAAGAGTCCACGTTTTTATCAGGTACTTGATTTACAGGGTGGCCAAAAATCGTCACACTTCTTCTGGATAATTGCAAGCCAAGCCAACAATAGATGGTAAGATACAATCGCCGCAAATCAGTTTTTGTCAACCCTATCCCGATTAAAATCTGCGAATGTCCCCCAAGTGCAAAATCGCATCAACATAGAACTTATCCCGATTAAGGTTCGTGAAATCCCCATACGCAAGCTAGACCTTGCAAATGTTTATTATCTGATCCAAAATAGTGTCAAATCAGTCGTTCACCTTGATGTCTGGACGCAAATCGCGTCGAGTACGAGGTGGAGCAACACTGCAACAGACATATGTAATTATCAGCGAAACTTGGATGCAGGACAGAATACTTGTATTACTATGTTTTTCCCATATTTTTAATGATTTTCTTATCATTTTGTGACGCACGTTTCTTTCTTATTGCCTTGAATATTTTTTTATTTCCGAAAGTGAAGATTTAAAACTTCAAGCATAAAAGTTTATGAATGCTTGAGTGTGCAAATAACATTTTAACGACTGATTGCATTCAAATTTGGCATAATTTAATAGCCAATCAAAACCGTTTTTACTGCTGTTTCCTAGAGAACTACAGTAGAGTGTAGGCGTAATCTACAGCAGGGAAGTGCTGATGTAATGTTGCACACATTGCAGTGCAGTCCTTGCAGCACACCCAGGGGGAGCATCTGTCATAAGATAAAATCTACACAATCCAAATCAACCTAAAACCTATTCAATCGTCCTTCGAAGACCTGACTTACTTAAAAATAGCCAAGATCGGGATCAAAATTACAAAACTAGTGGAGTGACCATAGGCTCGCCCAGTTCATCAAAGATGCAGGATGAGGGAATTCCCCTTCGCCCAAGGCCGTGTTGGTCAAGGAGAAAAAATTAAGAAATTCCGCGTGTGCTTGCTGCCTATATATGCACGAATTACTAAAATGGGTGACAGTTTTGACGTTGATTGACTGGCATCAAACCCCAATAAAAATAACGCCGATAACCTCCATAATTGAAGGCTTGAGAGCAGAGGTACCCCGGTTGCACCATGACTTATTAAATCGACGAATAATATGGGAGTTCCAGTATTTTCGAGGTTTAAAACCAGTTTTTGGACGAGTGTGTTATTTAACGTTAATCGTCGTTTAACGTCCACTTTTTCAAAAGCAGCAATTTTGGCTATATCTTTAAAAAGCGTGACATTTGGCCCGCCTTGAGAGCATAGAGAAATCGATAATGGATGCGGGCAGTCATTATCCTCGGATAAATATGACCAAATTAATCCCTATAAATAGCCATGTAATTTGGTATACGGAGAGCTTGAAAACCGCCTCGTCCCACTGCACCCAAAAATAATACACAAAATTGCCAAAATTTAAAAATAAACTACAGAGTGTGTCAGCAGATTTCATGCGCTCAATTTCAGACAGACTGAATCATTAGCCAACAATGGAGTAACATCCATCACACAAAACTAAGGCCAAATGCGGCAATTTTTGGCTTTCCCAAATGGGACAGTTTACCACGGAAAAGAGGGTGGATATTTTAGGTTGTTTTTTAATTTTCTAAAAACACAATGGTGGCCCAAACAAGTCCGACACTATGAGAAAAATGTACGACTATATTTCGTTGGTGTTTGATATAATTATGCTATTAAGATTCCTCTTATCTATCCTGTATGCATATTTAATTTATTGCATATACTATTGATTAATTAAGATACAGTGGAACCTCGGTTTACGAACTTAATCCGTTCCTTGACCCTGTTCGTGAATCGAAAAGTTCGTGAACCGAATCAATTTTTCCCATTGCAATTAATGTAAATACAAATAATGCGTTCTTTAGAGAAATTTTTTAACATGTTATGGCTTTATGTGTGGAAATATTACAGAAAGGAAATAAATATAACAGTAATATTAAAAGAAAGCAGTTTACTTTATACAACCTGATTTCCAACATTATAGGAAATAAAGACACCGACGTGGTGTCGTCATGCTGACATTGCTGTAATTTAATCAAGTTCATTTGCAGATTCTGTTTTAGAAATTTATTTTAAGAAACATTGTTTCCATTAGGAAAATTTGTATTATTCTACTCTATTTTGTTGTTAATTATATGATTTAAGTCTCAAATCGACGCCATCAATGGATTGTCATTCATTGCATCTGCAATTGGCGTGGATAAAACAAGAGACGAACTTTTGCCATATTTGCAAT
>JAQGBW010002722.1:0-18727 GCA_034698625.1 Julus scanicus
GCTTGACTTGCCCTTCAACTGCATGACTTGCCCGACAACTGCTTGACTTGCACGACAACTGCTTGACTTGCACTACAACTACTTGACTTGCACTACAACAGCTTGACTCGCACTACAACTGCTTGACTCGCACTACAACTGCTTGACTAGCACTACAACTGCTTGACTAGCACTACAACACTAACTTGATATCTAAATGCTTAAATTGACAAATTTAATTTTGGTAAATACTTGACTCTAACTTTAAGTTTTGATTTGACAATTTAATACTTGATTTTAAAGTACAAATACTACGTCGCATATAATAATTATAATATCTACTGATAGACCTAAATACTTTATTTTTATGAAATTTAGGCTGTTGCAGACATAACTTTACAAAGAGACAGCAAGTGGCTGAGCAGCCTTAGGCGTCTAGAATGTCCTTTTACATGCACAGTACGTGCAGGCACCTATATAATATTTTTGAAAAGTGTGGTTCATTTTGTGCTTTTTCGTCGATGAGTAAAGATTCAAGGCTGTCTTTGATGATTACGACAATGAATTGTGAGAAAAAACAAAACGAGGGTTGGATTTGTAAAGGGTGATTTACGATCTTTAAAATTTCCCCGAGGACAAATAACTAGCAGCTAATTCATCGTTATTATCATTATTTTTAACGCGTTGCATAACGCTATTGCTTTATAAAATACATTAAGCATAGGCGAACATGTTGTTTTAATGACGACGCCAACATTCGAATGGCTTACGAAATAAGCCAACGATTACGTACAGGATTTACGGAAAATTGAACTTTTCCACAATTTTTAATTCGAAACGTGTTTCTGCACCTACGACAGACCGAATTCCTAGCCAAAAACGTCACCACAATTCACAGCACATCGTATCTGACTCGGACGTATCCAAGTGAAAACTCGGGATTAAATTTTGTAAAAAAGTTTACATTACAATTTGTATTTTTTCGTTCAAAAACCAGGATTTTAGACAAAAATGATACTTTCGACATATACCAATATTTATTCAAATTGTGTAATTTTATTGAAAAGTACAGTTTTTGGTGAAATTTAAACATTAAAAGTGATTTTATAATGAAAGTTTGCAAACAAATTGTAAAAACTTCATGGATCCAAGTACACTTGTGCTGTTTGGGTCCCCGACAGCAAAATTTATGCATAAATTAATTTTTATAAAAAAGTACTGAATTGAAATTTCGAAATTTGAAAAATTGAATTTAAAATTTTAAATCCTTGGCATAAAGCATTTCTATACTGACAATGAATGCGAGTCTTGTGATGGCACTTTAAATACTCACTCTGTACTGACAATATGGTACTGTATGAAATTGAAATTTGAATATAATGTATTTTAACCTCCTGCACTATGGCAGTTTTACTTTGACAGTAAGTATATATATGTAAGTACCCTATACAGTAAAACCTGTATAAATGCATACACTTGGGACCAGTAAAAAATATACTTTTAGACAGGTTTTACTGTGTATATAAATATATAGGGTACTCAATTATATTGAGGCTCCGATCCAAAGGGTCTTCAAATTCTGAATTCAAAGGGCGAGGGAACTGAATTGAATTGAACTTGAGCATAACTTACCAATCCTAGGAGGGGCTCCGTCCCCCATTGAGAGTCCCACGTACAGGACAACGGCTACGAGGACGATGTTTTTCGGCAACATGTTTCCAGCTCTGCAGTTTCGATAATGCCTTCTCGGTTTTTTTTTGTTTGTTTTCACACAGTGAAGTTTTTTATTCTGATATTGGATTAAAACCTGTTTTCGAAAATTTAAAGATGGGAGGGCAGAGGGCGCTGCGTGGAGGAGGAGTTTAGGAAAAACATCCCAAAAACAGTATCGTCTAATCACGTCTTTTTATAGATACATTTTTTAATTAGTACCTGTTACGCGTAACCCAACCTGAATGAGGGTGTCGAGGGGGCAGATGTGTGGACCCCCAAATGTGGATGTGGGACGCTATTGCAAGTCTGGGCCAGAGGCAACAGAGCGTGAATTTAATTATGATTTCTGCTTTTATTTAAATCTATACAAGTCTTTTTTTTTCAATTCGCCGTTCACCCCGTTCGAATTACCTACAAATCTGAATGCCTAACTAGGTTTTTTTAAAAGTTTTTTAGTATTGTTTAGTAAGGAAGGACGTCCACTAAATATATGCGAACACGCGTGCGAAATTTAAGGGGAGGACATTGGTGACCCCTGACGAAATAAACTTTTTGTAAACTTTTGATTTCTTTGTTGGCGTTCTGAGGAGTGAAAGAATCTGGTTTTGTTTAACTGTGGACTAGAAACGCAAGAAAGTTGAATATGGCATGCAATAAGTGGTTTTTTTCTCCCAGGAATTTCGTTCTAGGTTTCCGTTCTAAATTTATTAATTTCAGCTTTGATTGTGCTCACAATTTGGATCCATAGAATCCTTTGTATTCAAATAGATGCTATCAATTTTTAAATGTTTTACCACATAGGTTTTATAACGGAAATGATACAATACCTAATAGTTTAATTTACTCTCGATGGCTTGTCTGAAAACACGTATTTTGGTATATAATAGTTTCTTTTTCGAACTTTTATGGGAAATAATTCTAATATTTGGGATACAATGGTCCAAACTGAATCAATTAAAATGTATTCCAGTTACAAAGTAATGGATTTTCGTAGCTTTTGATAGGATTTTTTGGTAGGAAATTTCATGATGCTTAATTGATACAGTTTGGTTCATTCTATCCCGAATTTTATAATTTTGCTCCAGGAAAGCTCGAAAATGTTAATTATATTTGCTGCATAATGGTTCAGATTTTTAATATCTTTATTGTTGAATAGAATCCAAATTGACAGATGGTCAAATTCAAAACAAGGCAACCGCAGTTCCTAAACCTGCCCACCGATGTCGCTGTGTAACGGCGCTGGTGCTATTGCTGCATTAGTTGAAGCCGAATTGAAATTTTTTGGATTTTCAAGATGGCCGTACCGCTCGCTGAAAGCGCTTGGAACGAGATTCTCAAGATGGCCGCCTAGTTCCTCACCTGCCCGCTGAAGACGTGGCACTAGTGCTGATGTGGCAGCAATTGAAGCTGATTTGAAACGTGTGGGATTTCCAAGATGGCCGCCTAGTTCCTCACCTATCCGCCGAGGGCGCTTTGGTTATTGCCAAGTCCGTCGTCATCAGAATAGCGCGCGAAGTGGTGGTGAACGGACGCGATGGCAGCTAAAGCCGAGGATTTCCCATTTTCAACGCATCGTTTTTCGCCAAAATGCCTTTCGTGAAGCGCAGCGTGGAGCCGAAATGCCTCAGCAGAAAGCCCTTGGATAAGTCCGTGAAGAACGATGAGTTGGAAGCGGTCACGAACGGCACTTTGGTGGAAGCTCTCAAACAGTTGGCCTGCCTCGTGCTGTTCGCCGACGAGATCTTCCAGGAGCTTACCTCCCAGGTGAAAGTCATCCATTCGCGGACGGAAGTTTTGAAAACAAAACTCGCCAACGTAGACAACGTAGTTTCAAACCTCAATGCCAAACAAGTCGTTGTTCGTAAGTGTTCTTTTTTTATTCCCCCCTCTTAAAACACTGAAAAAGTTGGATTGTATGTTTATGTAACACCTGCTAGCGAACACCTTTTAAATTCGAAACTACGGATAGGCCTAATCTGAAACTGTCAGTAGGGTTGAAGTTTGAATATTTTAATCTTGTTGCGATAGCTTTAGTCGCGTTTATCGTCCAGTTAAGCTTTAATCGCATGTTTTCGGTGATAATTTGACCGTTTTTTTTTTCTGAGAATCGAAGGACTTACGATTTCTGGGAATTCGAGTTAGGCCTAAGTATTAACCGTTTTTCATGTGCTTTGCCGATGTTATTCTGTTCGTTGGTAAATAATGTAATGTTAAGACTGAATATTATTGCTTTTTCTTTTTTTCCGAATTTGAAATGCAGGTCTCGATTTCGTTGAAGGTCCATGGGCGTTCAAATTTAAAGATTTAAACGAGTTTTTAAGACGTTTGAGTTATATATTTCTTCATGGACGTTTGTAATTTGAACTCAATATATTAGTTTGTAAACTAGTTATTTTCAGTAAATATTTCTCTATATTTTCTAATCACGTATTTTGACGTATGGATTTCGTTTTTAGCTGTTTCTTGATTTAAGCAGGTGTGAAGTTTGCATAGTGCGAAGTATTTATGCGTTACTTTAATTTCCTCCAGTTTTTTATGTTTCCAGGTATTTCGAGGTTATTTTTTTTAGCGTTGTTTCCATGCACTTTTCGACTTCGTTTTACCTTTGTGGAGATGTGCGCAGGTGTGTTTGCGAAACATTTCGACTTTTGGATCGATATCGTTAATACGCGACGGTTGTATGGTGGCACAATGGACGGGATGTATATATACCTGCGGTTGAGGTCAATACCCAAATCGAGGAGTTTTGAGGCCTTATTTGGCATTCCCTCCTCGATTACTGCACATTCAAACGAAGCCGAAGTTTGCATGCTCCTAATCTATAACCTAGTTGGCCGAAACGAGCACGAATTTTGATTTATGAAGCCGCTGAAGTAATTTTGAGTCTTGCTGTTGACTTTTGCCATGGAAAAACACTACGAAAGAAAGACTGAATTATATATAGTTTACTCGAAACTAGTCTCGAATATACAGAGTCAATCCGTTATTCGGCATAGGTGCAATGGACCTATCGTCACGGACGATATCACGTGACTAAACTGATGTAATCATCGTCCTGCCTCGATGCAAATGCCGCTTTCTGCGTGTATGCCATGCATGGCATCACATGAAGTGGTCCATGACGAAAATTGTAGTTGGAACCATCATGGTAAACGTATATGCATGGCCCCTATGATTCTTTCCATAGCTCCATGAACTCGGATGGTGCAAAACTTTAAACGCAATAATCATGTTAAAATCGTGTCAAATATAGTTCTTTTGGAAAAATGTTGGACAGTCTCTCTATTGTTTGCAATATTTTAGAAGAGTGTATATATACTATGATGAAACAGTAGACTGACTATATACGAGTTATACAAGTTATGAATTATTTCGGGATTACTTTAACTATAATCATTGGAAATCGATGGTCGAATTGTACCTGTCTTGTTTCCATTTTAAGACGTTGGCGTTTTTGTAGCCTGAAAACGTCGATGAATCAAGTGGCGTGATGGATTTGGACATTTGTGCCATATTGGAAAAATGGACACGCAAATGTTGTCTGTTTTCGGGAAAACGTGCTTTTTGTGAAAGGGGTCGCGTATAATTGGGACCGGTTTTTAAACGGTAAATCTGTGAATTTGTATTGTTGAAAGGAATTAATAATTTCGAAAATTTTCCTGGAATTGGGCAATGAGGAAAGTTTAATTTTTCCTCTTCAAAACACCTGAAACACGTTTACATTTTGATCGAGAATCTGATGTTTCGGTTAGCAAGATGGCCGAACGGAACTTCAGAGTAGCAAAAAATATCATTCGAATTTAGATGGCGATAACACCAGTCTAATTAACTCCCCTCGCTGTAATTATCTTAACGGAAATCACTTTTTGTGCGCATTTTTAGGAGATTCGCCAAATATGGGGTTAATCACTGCATATATTCCGTTTGCCCTTTATGCTCGGATAGCGGTTGTGTTACTCAATTCGTTGAAGTTGTTATACTAGTTGCACATGTTTTTTAAATGATTTTATTAACACATAGTTCCAGTCGGATCCACACGTCGAATCCAGGAAAAAATTGGGAAAAATTGTATTTCGCTACATGTTATACATTTACATTAATCATCGCAATTTTGGCTGAGCTTATTAGCCAAGACGTGACCACACCTCATACAAATATTCCGTCCTGAGAAATGGCAACCCTGATCTGACAAGTTGTTTCTTTATTTTTCTAATGCTAACTTATTTAAGTTTCATATTAGCTAAAATGTTTTTGACCTGCTCGTTTTGTGAAACAATCCAGACAGAAGCAAACGATTTTGAAGTTGGAGCAATTTCGACCTTCCTTTTCAACTGGCCTTCTCATTTCGCTGACCACTCTTGTGCGAAGGCCTGTTTTTATTTCTCAAGTCAATTTGCATTTTCTTTTTCGAAGCGGCTCGTTAGTCTGTCTACCTGGCGATGATGAACTCTTTGAGAAAAGTTGGTTTTTCATAAGTTTCGTATTATTTGAAATTAGCCTCCACGATGCATAAGTTATATCTTCAAATAGTTGACTTGAATGCCATATAACAGGGATTGTCAGCAGCTCTGAAAGCCGACAAATGTGCTTGAAATTTTCGACATTATCAAGTGCTCTAAATGTTAATAAACATTAAAAGGGAATACATACATCATGAGATTACAATACAAGACAGCTTAAACAATAGTTACAGAGTATAGACAAATTGTTTTTGATAGTTCATCGAAGTCATTTATAATGTGACTAATACTACTAATATGAGGTCCTGCGAGGTCATATGTAAACCTATAGATCACTAAAAAAAAATCGGAATATTTTTGATTCCAACATATTGCAATGGCTATATATCTAAACCTAAAAAGTTAACTATTAAAGTAAGTTTATTTGACATGTGACCATCTTTTTGGTCTCTCTATTTTGTTCCCAAGGTGGTTGTCTTGAAGATGAAGATAATCGAATATGTTCAAAATGTATGCAACGATATATTTATGGAATAGTGTTTAATTGCAATGCATTATAGCCTAGGTGTTAGGTAGAGAATTTGTTGTGATGTTTTGGCAGTTAATTGCCATCTCATTTTAGTATTCTAATTTCGACAAATGGAACAGGTAAAAAATGGAACAAGATTATTGGTATACAGTGTTTTTTGGAATAGAAGAAGTATTAAGATTGTTGTTGTCAAATGACGTGGAATAAAGTTATTAGTTAAAATATCAACAAATAGCTTACTATATTTCTGGTTTTCGTAGATTTAGGTTAATTGTGATAAATAGCAACACCTTTGGAGCATGGGACATTATGACTTTGAATCACCCGGCCTGTATTTGTTTATCGAATGATGTTACCGTCCAATATGGCGTCTGGAGGGGGACTAACAAAGTGCTGAATAATTAATTGTGGATCACATTTGACCTACAGGGCGTCAAAAACTGCGCATTGATAGGTCGCCAACGGATATTTACTCGCTTTCAAGTTGCGAACAATGCATTGGGTCAAAGGTGACGTGCGTGGGAACGCGCGCGCGTGCCGTCCTCAGTCACTCCCCCTGGCGGAGGGGGACACACTTTTTCCTTTTAGCCCTCTCTCCTGTTTTTCTAATAATAATGAGGCTTCTTGGGTTTCGTAGAGGGTTCGAACCCCGGCTATTTAGGGAAACCCTTATAGCATTTAGAAATGTTTTAATGAGAAACTCCTGCCGTTGGAATTCGTTGTATTTTCTCCCCTCGCTTTATATTGATATGGGTGCCTAATTTTTTTCGCCTATTTTTATAACACTTTCCATAGCTCGGGAAAAATATATTTTTTTTTTTGGTTTTTTCTTCATTTTTTATCGTTTTTGGAGGAGGCGAGAAGGAAATGAAATATGAAATTATGTGCTGGGCCATCTGTTACACCCCGTGCCTTTCGCGTATTTCTTATTTTTTGACGTTTGCAACGTGAAAACTTAGGAATTTTGAAGTTGAATTAACACTGTAGTTTACCTTTGGTTTCTCCTCTTTTCTATCGCCATAGCAACTGGCGTTCTGATTGTCATGGTTGGTTTGTCATTGACACTGTATTGTTAGTAGTCTTATTACCATGTAGTTAATGCGTTCTATTCAACACATATATAGTTGCCATGGTAAGCTGCGGTTCAAAGCATTTCCCATGGCAAGTTGTACGTGATTCGATGCAGTACACATGACAAGCTGCAGTTTTGAGCAGTTGACATGACAAGTTGCGGTTCCAAAGAGTTGACATGACAAGCTGATATTCCAAGCAGTTGCATGACGTACAGTTAAGTACACGCAATTGCAATATCGGTGGCCCATGGTAAAATTCGTTCTATTTAAGATGGTTAAGATAAGCTCGCAAGATTATGATATTCCGTTGACCATCGTTATGCAAAGCGTTTTAAGATGCTGATTAATTAAACAGAAGTTAATTGTGGTTTGCGTTGTTCCTCGATGACTTGACATCCTGGAGCAGTAAGCCAAAATGTCGACTGTTGTTTCCCAAAATGAGTAAAATAGTTCTTGTGGCGCCGCAAAGGTTTCCCAAATTGTCGGTGGTCCTCTTTTCCTTCTCCTCTGCAGTCATGAGGACGACGGGGGTCTACCAATAAAGCTCTCCATTAAAAAAAAAGTCCAGAGACGGGGCATTGATTCCAAAAAAAGGAGTAACAACAAGAAGTATACAACGAGAAACAACTTCTCCCTCTTTTTGTTTATAAGTTCTGACACTGAAGCACTTCTTGCTACCTTCGGAAGTTGGCAAGAAGAAGACGACGCCAAAGAGGACGTTTTGGACAAATAAACCTCGTTTTTTCCCCGTCGTCGTCAAAAAGCGGAAGTAAGCCAAGGCTGGCGCACTTCCGTCTTGTTCGTGTTTTCCCCACATTCGGAAACATTTTCCCGCTACTTTCGACAAACTGTGTTCATGTTGCCATAGTTATGGACGTTCTATTTCTCGTTGCCATGACTACAGGCGTTCTTATTATTGTTGTCATAGTTCTCGTTCTTGTTGCCATGGATACCAGACAGACACCGCACATGCGCGCGCTCTGTAGAACCCAGACTATACCCTCGACCTCGTCCACCTTTCCGATAAGCGATTTACAAATAGTTTTCCCACCTTTGAGAAAAGTACTCGAGATAAAAAGTATGAAAACATAAAGACCGTGAGTAAGCCAGACTGACGAACGACTGGATCATACACGATTTTTATCTCGGGTAAATACGGCCATTTGGTTTTTTTTTTTTTTTTTCGGATTGATTTACATTAAGTAAATCAAAAATGAAATCAAAAGTGAAATAAAGATTTCAAGACAATGACTTCGTTGTTTGGGAGGAAACAATGTTGCGCATGGAGTCAATATTTACCATATAAATGTTGTTTTACGGCGGGTATCACCGTGGCAACGGGTCCATACCGCGTTGCCATGGAGATACTACACAGTTATAAAACTGAACACTATTGTGTTCTATGTAAGTAACACATTTTATTAAATCGAAGCATTTTTCACGAAGCTGCGATTTTTTTTATTGGGTTCTACTTTTTTATGACTCACGGTGTGTATGTATGCTTAAAAGGTATGGTAACACTTAAATTGGTTTGGCTACATTTGTTTTATACCAAATATGCATGACATTTGGGACGGTATTTCCTACGAGTGCGTGAAGGTAATGAAAACAGGAAAGGCAAATAGGAAAACAGGTTTGATTCCGGGAGTTAAATGAAACGACGCCGCCATCTTCATTTGGGATGTCGCTCACGTGTCATCTTGATTAAACGAAGTTTTTAACGAAATGCCCATCTTGTTTTTGGGCATGTTTAACGAGTTGTACGAAGGCGAAATCGTCGTTGTTTGGTTTTGTAGTTTTCGTAGCTGTGCTCGGGGTTTGACCCACTCTCACGTGATATGATCATGTCAATTCTTCCAGTTTTGGTTTTTCGTGTCAGAAAATTGTTCAAAAAAATGGGACAAGGGTTAATGGAAATCGTTTTATTCAATTGGATTTCTAGAGCACGCGGTTTCAGGTTTACCCTGCATGCGTGTCGAAATTAATTCGAATAAATTAGTTAGTGGCGGCCATCTTGGAGAACTGAGTAACGTGCTGTTTGATCAGCACGTGTAGAATGTTTGTTGTTGACGTGCTTTACTTTCAATAGACATGTAGAGAAATTTTGCGTTTGTGCTGTATATTAACATTTTGTTTCTTAGAAAAATCATTCTTATTTCTACCTGAATATTTTGTTGCAGATATTCTGTGTTGCTAATTAATACATATGTTTCAGACGTTAAAATTTTACTGTAAATTTGTTTGAATTTATATCGAATGAGCAACAAATGTTTTAGTAAAGTGTCTGAATGCTCCCCAGTTTCCCCTACTTGTTTTATTCCTAGATAAGAACAGAGGGCGTGAATCAAATGGTGATGTAAAAGAAGGGTATTTCTTGGAAGTGTATAGAAAACGGGTTGAGGATGTATTTATACCAAACTAAGGTATAACTATTATTTTTGTCTGAAATGTTTAGATTTAAAACTTGTTGAGGACGTTTTTGCCAAACATACGTGTTCTGAACGCCACTGTTGCATTTCGCGGTTTCTCTTCGTTTATTTGATCTCCCATCGTGATGTTATTTAGATGTCAGCTTGTTGTTTAAATGTTCAGGATCGTTGTTTCCTAAAATGCCCGTTTTAGTCCTAAATAAACTAAATCGTCCCATTGAGAGGGGTTTGTGACTCCCTTCCTCATTCGACACTGTTTTTGTTGTTGGTTTTGGTTAACGAGCTATTGTTTCAAACTGCTTTCGCAGTTCGTTTTAATGGCCTTATAAGGAAAAAGGAATTTTATTTTCAAAATAAAATACAATGCCCGGTTTTAGAATGCAATTCCTGTTAATTGAGGCGTAACGGGAAGGTACGACACGTTGGCCCAATTAAACGGATGCCACGATGAAGCTGTCTCCAATAAACGGAATGTTATAAAAGATGGCCATATCATTAAAATAAGCGAAGGGGTTTGTCTTCATCTTTGTACAAAATTCACCAATTTGGGTCAAACGCAAGACATTTTCCAAAAGTGATTTGCTTCCAGGTGGCGAAAAAAGTCCTAGATTTTGTGAATAAACAAATAAACAGAGACATTTATGTTTATAAATGGAACTGTTCGGGTTATCTTGCTTTTTAAATATTTGCTCATTCGGAATGACATCATGTGTTCTCACCTGCTCTTGTTTTTACCAAAACTTATCTCGATGAATCACCAATGTCAGCAGTCAATATCCCTTGAAAGTGTCAATTCCAGAATTTCAAGTTTTGTCGACTTAATTTAAAAAAGTTAAAACATCTAAGTTTTATACAAGCCGTTGTGCAAATATAGCAACTAGCCATTCCATTTATTCCTTAATTTGCATATAATTTTGGAACAGTTTACTAATTTAAAAAATTCCAAAACGCTTTGGGGTGGCACATTTTTGAAATGTTGTATTTGTATAATTCCATGTAAAACATGGATATTTCTATGTCCTCTACGGTCACGGATAATTTCATTATTGGTTTGTGCATGGTTTATCAACTGGAACACGTGGTGCTTAGCCTCGTTCCCATTCTTCCCAATTACAATTAATCACTATAGTTTGCATCATTATACCTGAGTCGTCACTCATCTGTTTGCTGTATATTACCATACATGTAGTAAACAGTGATATACTACCTTGACTTCACTGTGATCTGACCTAAAATGGCTTAAAACGAGTTAATCGTTAAGTGTATTCAAGTTCGTATTACACAAAAGTGTTCGTTTCGGCCATTTTGTTTTTCGATATTCGCCATTGGGCTTTGATAGTTTGTTTCGCATGTTTCCCCCTTCTTCAGAAAGCGCAAATCCTGCTTGTATTCCAGATGAAATAAGTTAGCGTTAATTGAGTCCACCCTCGGTTTATTTATTTGTCGTTCGCCCTATTTTTCATATCAACTTCTCAGAGGTTAATTCACCCATTGTGGTCTTAATGCGGTTCAGCTGCATCACGGGAAATAGCCTCTATATCAGGGGGGTCAGCTACCAACCGATCCACATTGAAGAATTGAAAATGTAGCCAATGTGCCCCTGGGACGAAGCTATAGTTGCGTCGGCCAACCATTGGCCGGAAACTATGAAATTCAAATGCTTTCTAGAAATCCTAACCCTGCAGTGTAGTCACATTTGACATTTGTGGCGCTTTTAAGCATTTTTGTCCTCCTGTAAATTGTCCAATTTGTCTACGGTCCTTTTTGCCACTTAAATCTACTCGATATGCACACATAGATTAATTGGTTAGTCCTGTATAGCCCCTCTATAGGAGCAACTCTCAACCAACTGGGCCCTATTTAGCCTAAGTCGTCTTAGGGCCCCTAAACCTCAACCAACCAACGAACAATTTTGAACCAAAATTCGTGAATATTTGAACATATAAAGTGTGGAAGACGTGGGTGAGAATGGTTTTGTCACATGAGCTTTGTTTATGGCGGAAATGGCGATGAAAGTTTTCTCATTCAATTCTTGGTTAGGGTCGAGCTCCCCATTAGCAATATAGCCTTCACACGGCTGACATTACATTACCACTTGGAAATTCCCGGTGTGGGTTAGAAAACAAAAGGAAATCTAATCCTGATTAAACAATGAGTGGATTAAGCGTTTTAATTTCAGCTGAGGTTTCACCTTGTCCTGATCATGCCACTATTTAATAATGAGAGACGTGAGAGATCCTAATTAGTGCACTTTCTTTCATCAGGGGAAACTTTTAAATATTCTTGTGTATTCTTAATTACTTAAGCTACTTTTCCTACTTTTGTAACAAAATTGCTGTTTTTAAGGTAATATGTGGTCATTTGGACGCCATATGGGGGGAATTATGCAACATTTAATGAAAAAGGGGGATTACAGGAAACGGATATGGAAGCCATTTTGAGTGTTCGAATTCTCAGGGTTTCATCAAAAAGCCAGGCTTAATTTCCAGATGGGATGCGAGGGATCCTTCGAAGGGGGATGGGGTCAGGGGGTCACGAGGCTGGAACGAATAACGACGGGCGGGGCAGACTTACGACGGGTGGGTGACACGTGTCAGCCATTCTCAAAGCGCCCTCTTATCGATTTGGGTCCAAACGGCAGATGGATACTTTATGGAACTTTATTGATCAGAATGTGAAGCTTTTATGTACGCCATTACTGAACGGACATTTTCAGAAGTGTTGGGACTTGGTAAAATAACCGAGTTGTCGAGTACCCAAAAATGGTTTCCCTAGGTTTTGTTTTATGAAAATAAGCAAAGATTGAGGGAATTTCCCTGAATTACCAATTAAGTTATTTCTGAAATGGGGCTTTAACTCGAATACTCCTTACTACAGGCGACAACACGTACTTTATCCACCCCCACAACACGGAATGCCATATATGGCAAGGTGGGAAAATGGATACAGAAATATCCCTCAGCAAGGCGGAACTGCTGGTTCCCGATAGGGGGCGCTAGAAACGTGGGGGGTATATAAAGGCAAATGGCGGATCAACTTAAATAGCAATCAGTTTACAGCCGAAAGGCGTTTTTCAATTGGCGTGAACAGAATGCGAAGGGAGGAAAAAAGCTCGTTTATAACGTCAGATGGGGGTCGAAGCGCCCTCTTCATTCGGACATTTTTCAGGGAGTGTGAAAAGAGGGATAAAAAGCACGGGATTACGAATACGGCAGATGGCGCAACGGGCGAGGCCCTTATGAACAGCCTCTCTCTCTAGGGCTTGTTCAGGGAATCCCCCTTTTTCCCTTTTATTTTCTATGGGAATTAAATTGTTATCTTTACTTAATAAGTAGGGGTTTTGGTGCATGGCGCTCCCTCTGGCGGACGGTCGCACCTGGCTCCAGGGCCACGTGTCCCAAAGGGTTCCACACCCAAAAAATCAAAACAAAACATGACTGAATTCGATTCCAGGGAGAGAGAACCCCCTGATATCGCATTAAAAGGGAGTGTTAATCGATTGGGAAGGACAATTGAGGGCAGATGGCATTAATCAAAACTGGGAAAATACCCCATCCATGATAGGGCCTCAACAAGCATAAATGCAGAAAAGTTCATTTCATGCATATAAAAGCTCATTTCAAGTTATTCAAAACTTTTTGAGGATGATTCCAATTTACAAAATGATCTTGAAATCCTTGAAATATGTTTGAAAAATTCCTGACGTCATCTCCAGTATAGGCAACCGTGTTCCATGGAGGTTTTCGATTCAAAGCAGACATAAAGCCTTGAATTTTTTGTTGATTTCTTGTGTAATATCGTCTGTTTTTTCTTACTAGACTAACGTTATCTTGAAACCCATTCGCCCGTTGCCTCCGTAAGTTAAGTTTTTCTTGTGCTCTGGTGATACGCTACACTTGTTACGATAATATAAACTGTCTTTTGTGCTGTTATCCCGTCGCTCTTAATTTAAAATTCGTATAAATAATGAAAAGGAGGACGGATTAATAAAATTGAACCCTTAAAAAAAAGACTCGCCAGGGTCAACGAGTACGAACTTAGCTTATTACGCCGACAATTTTTGAAGGAAAACAGGCTAGTCGTATGCTTTACTTCAACCCAAATGAAGATACGAAAAATGTACAGGGTGTCCGGAGCGTAAAATATACATCAAATGAGTGAAACTGTGCACTGTTCATCGTTGTATCCTCAGCTTGAAAATGCATGGGATGAGCCTTGAAAATGCTTGAATTTCTCCAGAGAAATGTACGGGACACCTTGTTGTACGAATTACAGTGTGTAAAAATTACAAACTTTTGGGGCACCCAATACAGTAGATACAGGGTTCCCGAAAATACAACACTTGCGGATTCAAAACCAAAATAATCACGGCTTATGTTGCTTCTAGAAAGATACCTCTGCCGTCGGTGTTTACCCCGACATAAAACATGTTTAGACGTGAGGTGTGAACGAGGGTAAGCCATAAATAATAACACTAACAAATGCGAGACTGTAGAAAAGCCAAAGATTTAGCGTTGGAAAGGCTTTTTGGGATGGGGAAAGGGGGAGAAATTAAGGAGGGGTTTATATATCAACGCCCTCACGAGACCTATAATTCAACGGACAAAAAAGGATGATACAGACGCGAAATAATAGCATAAAAACATGGCAGTGAGTCACTGAAACTAGGAAAGTTTTAACTGAAAAAAAAAAGATGGCGTAGAGGTAGTCCTCAAGTCTAGGAGACTAGGTGTTTCAAATTTTCAATAAAAACTGATTACAGGGGAATAGCATTCATGGAATTTAAAAAGCACGACATTTAGTGACTTACACGTTTAAAGGAGATCCGAAAACTAACCTATAAACCGTGACAATTTGATTTCGTATCAATTTCGTCTTTTTGGACACCCTGTATGTGCTATACTGGGTGCCCCAAAGTGTGCTTTTCATTAGCATCACAATGTCCAGACAGTTTTGGCCCGTTTACACACAAATGACTCGTTTCATTTTTGTTTTTCGAAAGTTGTCCCAAATAAACGCCTGTCCAAATTATCCGACATTCACTGTTTCGGTGAAACGCTTTTCTGTTTATTTTTACGAGTTTGTCGTTTTTATGGTGGTTTGGAGGTCCCGAATTCACATTTTCGGTGAAAAATATCGGTTTTTGCGGTTTCTAAATTTGGTCGAGGACCAAATTTCCCCTTTCTGGAGTGCCTTTTAAAACGAACTTTCCAATTTCTTCCCTTAGAACTCCTTTCTCCTCCCCATCCCCCACTATTTTGGGGGGATTTTCAGGGGTTTTGGGGAAGGGAGTCGTTATGGTCCAGCAGTTGCTGCCACTCTCTGGTTATCAGCGTTTTGGGGAGGACCACCAACGCATACTTTTCGGGTAACTGCATGGTTGTATCCCTGGTCCTGTTTAGCTGTACGCATTTTGTAAAACTCGAGTGGACCCGTGACCTCTGACCCCCTCTGCCTAATGGCTGGAGTCAATCCCTCGCTCCCAGTTGGGTGTGACGCGATAGGGGGTAACTGGGGTTAGCCGATTCTAAATAACCGTCATACAACTCGAGCACTCGAGGTACTACACTAGTACTAGACTTGGTACTGCATCGTACTATGCATTGTTTAGAATGTACAAGAAGAGTGTACTAGACACGCAGAATTTGTACTAGAAATGTAGAAATTGTACTAGAAATGTAGAAACTGTACTAGAAACGTAGAAATGTAGAAATTGTACTAGAAATGCAGAAATTTACAATATAAATGCAGTAGAAAATGTAATAGAAATGCAGAAATTGTACTAGAAACGTATAGAAATTTGTACTAGAATGGTTATTTTCTTCAACTTTCCAAAAGTACTTCGTTTATATGCTGAGTGTCAAATTTGTGCAATGCTCTGAAATATATGGGAAATCTTTTGCTACACTAGTGCTAGAATGTTATTTTGCGTATTGTCATGAACTATTGTGGATTTTAACAGGAATTTCATATTTTTTTTTCAATTTTCATTTTGCAAAGTTTTCTGAACTTCTCGGGGTCCCTAACTTTCTACTAAAACACGGTTGTTATTCGCGGAAATGTTAACGAGCTATTAATAAACCAGTGTCAAATATCTGTTGAAAGAGAGAATATAGAAGTAGAAAAAAAAATGGCGGGTGTCGGGTAACTTCGTCCGCCATCTTTGTTTTGGCATTACTCAAAAAGTTCACGACCTAAACCTCGAAGCAATGGCATTGTAGCTATTTTTAGGATCTGGATTTAGTTCTAAACTATTATGACACGAGTTAGGAAGCATTAGGCTAACAGACAAAACATTTTGAAGAGTTTTCAAACTGCATAAGGAAGAAAAACTGAAAGTAAATTATAACACGGAAAACGAGGGGGACAAAAGTTTGAAACTTATTTTTAGAAAGAGAGTGGATTGTTTATCGTCGCTTAATTGTCTTAAAAACTAGAGTTTTAAAACGTTAAAAACGAAAAGAAAATAATGACTAGATGGCATCTCGCAAAATACAACTAAAAATAACGGAATTTCAGGAACTTCAACGTCGTTTTCGGTTCAAAAGTGCGAAAGTTTTTCATGAAAAATTTGTTAAAGGATTTATGTTGATGAAGTAAATGGTAAACATTGAGAAAAAAAATTGGTTCGTTTGTTTGGTGTAAAATTTCTTCCCCAATTGGACTTACAGCTGTTGTTTAAATTGTAATGCTAATAAAAATGATGTTTGTTATGTAGTGTTTCAATACATAGGGTATTAAAAAATATACATTCTTAAGTTAAAAGGAAATGTTAATTTTTTCCCCTGTGTGCTCTTTTAATTGAAAAGAGTCAACGCCCTCTGGTTTTCAACTTTTTAGTTTCGGAGGAGCCTCCTACCTACGTGAACCAATAGGGATCAAGATACCCTCTTTTTCTTCCCTGCACTCCAGCCGTGAAAAGGTCAAGGGTCATCTGATGACCACCCACCCCTTTCCTTAGTCGCCGTGACAGTATCAAAGGAGTGGTTTCTTACATGTCTTACACGATGTACACACACAAATTGTCCTTCTGTGCTGGATGTTCAATTAAATTCAGTTCAAATGAAAGTGTTTTTTTCAATATTTCTTTGTGGTCGTTCATTAAATACATTAGGTTTTTTATACGAATCTTTATTAAGCACTATCCTACGTAACGTATACATTGTGCAAAGACTGGTTTTGCTGTACATCAAGGTTAAATTGAAATTTTGCATAACAGGAACCCTAGCTATATTAGTGCATACACGCTTACTGAACTTGATAATTGTAGTTTTCTGAATCAGAAGCATCCTATACGCCGATTATTAATTTGAGCCACGTAGACAATTTAAGTGTATGACTAATTAATTAGCAACAGCATCATGCTTAGAGCGACACCTGGTAGCCAACTTGACGGAAATGACGTCAGTAGCTGCGCGTGTAGTTTCAAACAAATTGAAACGCGTTGTAATTTGATTTTTGTCTTCTGATGCCTAGTACACACTGCATGTTTCATGAAACTGAAACATGGTTTCACAAACATGTTTCTGATATGTAGATGCCCACCAACGTTAACGTTTTGCAACCAAGTTGTTTCATGGTTATGGCGTTCATACAAAAAACGAAATTCACCTCGTGAATAGCTGACACGTTATTAATGTAATAGGTACGTTTTTAAGTTTTGAAGTAAAATATGTGTATATTTACTTTTAAAATGCATATTATCATCTAGTAGACAGTTTGTTGCTTTTTTATATGGACAGATACATTTGGACAAGCATCAATACAGGAATATATTAATGAAACAAAGTTTCAACAACTTAGTTTGCCTAAACTTACTTCAATTTCATGAAACATGTAGTGTGTACTAAGCATGAAAGTCGTGGCGTAACTTTGAGCAGTTTTTTGGCTCAACTTTTATTATAGGATGAGTAAAATAATTCCCGGGTATTGTATCCTGTAATCTCAGTCTGCCCCGAGATCGTGTGGTAGGTAAGGTGTTTTCAATGGCTGACTTTTTTTTTCTTCTCCTAAAATGCTTTCAAGGAATTTTGAGTATGTTTTTCTTCAATGGCTTCCAGGCATTGAAACTAGTTTAACCAGATGACGGGAATGTTTTTCTTCCTCCCCCTCTTGCCTCTACAGGTGCCTTGCCCTCGATCGTTGTGTTGTGACTTACACACATTGGCCTTACCGCTAGGGGATATGTTAGCCAACACTTTATTAGGCTTATTGTAAGGATTTTTCAGGGTTTTACAAAACCTTGGTGGGTTTGGTTTTTGTTGAGGGAAGAAGTGGTTGTTAGGTGAGCAACGGCCTTTTTTTTTTTCTTTTTTTGAAAGTACAGGTATTTCCCTCTTCAACAAGAACCACTGTGTGTACCCCATCCCCCATTACATCATTCCAATGTACTCCAAAAGGGTCATTCAATAAATCCAACTTCTTGTCTTGTTGTTTGCATGTTTGGAGATATTCAATTGCTCCCTGTATACAGTGGCTCAAAGCCAAAATGATACACCTGCATTCAACGGCTGTGTACACTGGGGAAAATCTATTTTTACAAGA
>JAQGBW010002723.1:0-18720 GCA_034698625.1 Julus scanicus
TGTGACATCATTATGGATAGGGTGTAGTAAAATTTGTGACAATTGTGACAAAGGGGTGGGGGGTGTTTAAAAAGAGGTAAAAAAGTGTGACATAATTTATGGATCACCCATCATCTCAAATTATGAGTACAGTGCACTCGGTTACAAAAATGTACTCACAATGGGTGATTATAAATGTCCTTTAGTATTAACGTGATTCCAAATTATGAGCACCAGTTTAATCGAGTATGAATAGAAATACTTTTAAGTAAGTAATTGAGTCGCATTTAATACATTTGAGTAACGGGCAATGAGTAACTTGAAATGAACTTAACTTGAACCTAGTATGTTGTTTAAAATAGTTCCCTTAAACTATACTTTGCAATCCGCCAAACTTGAAATCCATGCATGAGTATAAATTACCCAAATCTGATTACGATACAATTCATACTTTGGAGTATGATTCCACATGTACTCGTAATCAGTACTTCTGCATATGAGTACATATTTATCCAATGTTGATTACTCATTTCATATCACTACTGATTACATGGGCTACTTAAACTATATAGTATGATTCCCT
Organism: Julus scanicus; assembly: GCA_034698625.1. Taxonomy (NCBI): domain Eukaryota; kingdom Metazoa; phylum Arthropoda; class Diplopoda; order Julida; family Julidae; genus Julus; species Julus scanicus. The sequence goes on from JAQGBW010002723.1 coordinate 563, forward strand.
GGAATCGTAATCAGTGCTCCTACTCATGAGTACAATTTTTCCCAGACTGACACTTTTAGGGACAAATTTTGCCGCTAATAGTAACAAATCACGAGGTCAAACAACCGATTTAATATTTTAAACGTTTTACTGAAATCTAAAATATCTTTAAACAAAACGCTACTTTGACGTTGAATCCCAGGTACCTGGAAATGAAATTTTTGTTTGTTCATATGGCCTACTGTTGTTTATCAGAAATGTGTGAAATTTTGTGAAGTACAAATCTGAAATCCTTGAAAGAATGTTGTATAAGGGAAAAATACATCATGATAATTTAGCTTTCTCTGATTATATCGCCATTTTCTCATTTAAGGAATTTCAAAGACCGTTTAATATTTCTATCCACGCTATAGGTAAACAGGGGTTTTGATAGAGGGGTTTGCATAACAAGTTAGTGACTTTTGGCCGAGCGTGTATACGTTAGGATTACATTATGTGAACCGTGATGAAATCGAATTGAAATAATGCCCTGTTCGTGAAAGATTTCCAAGAGTGTTTTCTTAAGATCGTTCGCTTTTCCACTTTTCTAAGTTGGTATTTCAAACAGTTTACAGCATATGCGGGCTTTTTAGGCTTACAATGAGGACGAGATAGGATCTGGACCGAAGCAGGGTTCGCTGTATATGAGCTGGATTAATATTGGTGTCAGATTGGGTTGTGTTTTTGATGAGAACGGAAGTAATTGACACTATCTCGTGTGGCTGTGTTTTCCACGCCAGCGCTCTTATTGTGCCGAAATGCAGTTAGTTGGCAAACTTAGAGCGCACATTCCGCCTTACTGCCTTTAATCTAAGCGGATGGAATGACAGCGGCCCTGTCGTGCCATATCTGATGAAAGCCACTCATACGTACCAGATCACATACAGCACACGTGTACGGCCCTATGCCATCTAGTAGCCGACAAGTGGCGCACCCAAACGGATGGAACACGGCAATAGGGATTTTTCTAATGTCATCATACGTACCAGTTACTGTGCTATGTGTCTGCAGTTTTTGTGTGTTTTTTTTTGTTGTGTTAATATTTATTTTTTTGAATTTTTTAAATCTTGATACTGCTAAATTCCATTTAGAACAAATCAATACATCAAATATCGCGAAGAACGCACTACAAAGTTGCCAGTTTCTGCAAAGTCAGGAAAAGTCAGGCAAGAAAAATAACGTCAGGCAAAGTCAGGAAAAAATAGCCTTTTTGCTAGAAAAGTCAGGCAAATTAGCAATTTGGTCAGGAAAAAAATTAGGCTTTATACTATTGACAATGTTTTATTTTTTAAAAAAATCTTGAATCTAATGTAGCTGTTGGGGAGTCTATAATCGTAGAGATCAAATTTCTCTTGTGTAACAACTGAATTGTGTATTTGAAACGAAAATTGTGCTAGCCTTTGTACATTTTAAAAATAATTACAATTTTGTCAAGTTATTGAAATATGGTCAGGAAAAATATTTTTGAAGTCAGGAAAAGTCAGGAAAAATTGGCATAATGGTCAGGCAAAGTCACGAAAAGTCAGGCAATACCAATCTGTAAAAAAAAGCTGGCAACCCTGGATATACAAATTTAAACATTTCTGGATAGTTATTATACCAGGCTGCAAATGTATTTAGTAGCTCTTGGATATGGCTTTGCACATTCGTATGTAATTGCTGTTGTGTTGACTAGTTAACCTGGCAATAGTTGGCTCTATTATGTAAGCGAGATGGACACTATTTTTGAAAATGTGACATTTCCAGAATTTTCCAACTATTAAATAACACAGTCGTAGTTATGTAATAACTGATCATTAATGGCTTTTGTGGCGATTAGTTATCCTGACAATAGTTGGCTCCACTATGTATTCGGGAAGAACACTATTTTGACAAATGTAAACTATCAAATCACGTAGTCGTCATTATGTAATTATGTAACTATGCAAATAGCCCACATGGAACAGAAATGCATTTACAATGATTTGCAATGCATTTAAAATACATATAGATTGAGACAATGGAATGCATTTCTAAAAATGTATTTAAAAATGTATTTCAAAATACATTCAACATACATTTTTAAATGCATTTCAGTGTCTCAATCTATGTGCAATTTTGAAATGCATTTCTTTTCCATGTGGGAGAGTTATGGGTCTTTGAAAAGTTGTTGATCGTATCCTGAGAAGGCAACATTTTTGCAATGTCTCATTGTTTAATTTATTCCAAACAGTATTTGCTTTATTTTGGAAATTTGTTGAAAGAATGAATTATGATATTTTAACGGATGGTATCATTTTTTCATGAACTTTCGAGTTCAGAAACATTCAGAAATAGACTCATCTAAGTTTCTCGCATCTTAAAAGTACGTGCTGTATTTTGCCATGATAAAAATTTGCAATTTACCGTCTATAGGATATATGGTATAGACTCTACTCCCTATGAATCGATTATATAACTGATTGTCTATCCGATGGCAACCACGATAGCATCAGCGGTTGTCAACTGTAATTATGCTTATTGGCTCTTTTCCCGTCAAAGCCCTACTTTCAAAAGCAAAGTTAATGCAATTAACAGATTTGATGAAAATAGCTGCCCTGTTCCATTGCCGGACTCATTTTGTATAGAGCTATCCGTGGACATGCCGAAACCGTCATGAATGTATTGGCATTAAGCAGATAGGCTGGCCACATTAGTCATTAAGCCCCTTGATTAATCATAGTCTCCCCTAAATAGGAACAATCTCCGTCAAGCCGATTGATGCTATTTTCCAGTTGTTTAATTGACAGGGTGTGAATCTTTAGTTTACTGCTATGTAAATCGTCAATGAAGTTAGTATTTACCCCATTCTTGGGCAAATGGTACTCATGAGTAGGAGTACTGATTACGTTTGCAGTGGAATCATACTCTATATTATAAGTAGAGTGAGTACATGTAATCAGTAGTCATATAAAATGAGTAATCAAACTTTGGCAGCTATGTACTCATGTGCAGCAGTACTGGTTTCGTGTACCTGTGGAATCAAGACTCCATAGTATGAATAGTATTGTAATCAGACTTGGGTAAATTGTACTCATGAATATGAGTACTGATTACGAGTACGGCGGATTGTACATGTATTGTTTAGGGAACTTAATTTATTTTAAACACTGTAGGTATTATTACAAGCATAAACATTTAAAATATAAAAAATCGTAATGAATATGAGAACAGCACATCCGATAACAAAAAGATCATAAGTAGATATGTTAGCTTTTTTGGTGACCCTCATTTTAGTTACTCATTCTTGTTACTCAAATATATTAAATGCGACTCAATTACTTACTTAAAAGTATTTCTATTCATACTCGAGTACATTAGTACTCATAATTTCAGGTTACGTTATTACTCAAGGACATTAATTTGTAACAACCCAGTGTGAGTATGTTTTTCTAATCGAGTACATTGCACTCATACGTTTTGAGTACATTTGCAATCAATTATTTTTGTAAATTTTGTGTCCAATTAATTTTTGTACTCAGTACTCTTTTACTCGATACTCAATTTCATTCAATGTACTCAATTACTGCCCAACACTTATTTTCACTGCATTTATTGCTTGTTGAAGTTTGGAGATCTTTTGAGTACACGTTCATGACCAAGTAAAAACTGTTTGCAGTGAAAATTACTCTAGAAATATTTGTATACTTGTTTCTTTTAAATTATTCCTATAAGCATGCACTTTGCGAATTTGTTCTTGTCATTTTATAGAATATATGGATATTCCGAAACACAGATTCGAAATATTATTTAATCAAGCTTTAAAAACCTGTGCTTTGAGTACAAAACTAGAACCCTATTCGAAGACTAACCCTTCTGTAAATTTGCATATTAACGTACCGTATATCACCATATCTGTTTTATTGCGCCACGGTTTCAATTTGCTGAATTAGTTTTTTTGTTCAAATTCGATGATGCATAAATATGAAATTGGCTTAGCACGTACTGTATAGTCATAGTTTTTCATACTGGGGTCCCATATCCAGTTGCATAAAAAAAACCACGTTAATTCCTTTACCCTGCCGATGACGGGACTGGTACTGTCCCCAAAATCGTTTAAATGAGATTAAATATTGACATCGATTTCGATAATTTATTTTGAGTTTTATATTAGGAGGCGCCATTTTGCACCCAAACCCTTTACCCCAAGGACCCATTTAAACTCAATCGTATTGGTCGCATGGGTATTCTAGCTTTAGGGACTTGTAAGTATTATGTTCCGCACGATTTCACCGATCACTTTTAATTTCTTATACATTTTTATCATACGAATTCATGCGAATTCCCTTCGTCCTGAAAAGCGAAAAAATATAAATAAAGTGGATCAATTGTGAAATTATCTTTTGTGAAATCCCCGTGACTCATCCCTACGCTCCGTTCTGTACGCTATTAATTCAAATTCATTTCAAAAGATAAGGTTACCTTATAATTCAAATCCCCTCCCCATGACAAATGTCCAGGAATATGATCCATAGACGCACTGACCCAAAAAAATGCGTTGGGATCAAGAAGGGAGGGGATTACTGGAGAGGGGGATCCATTTATATTAAACGTGTAGCGGACGTAGCAGTATGTTTGTATGTGGGGGAGGAACATGTTTTGCTGACGTCAAAACTTTATTTGTAAAATACCTTAATTGTGTATAACATAATGTACTGAGCGTCATTTTTAAATATTTGCACTTACACTGGATTTGACGTGTATGTTGACTTGTATGGGAGAGATTGGGAGTAAAAAATCTTGAAAAATAATACCTAAAAGCCTACTTAAATTATAACCATGTTTAGTTGTATAACTTAGTATATCAAAGTTTAGTTATACAACTTAGTATATTAAGCTTTAATTATTCAACTTAGTATATTAAGCTTTGATTATTCAACTTAGTATATGAAGCTTTAATTATTCAACTTAGTATAACAAACAAACATCACTATATATCACTTCGTATAACAAAGGTTAATTATATAACTTAGTATAGTTTAGTTATATGACGTAGTATAGCAAACATTAGTTATACAACTTAGTATAACAAAGTTTAATTATATCACTTAGTATTAAAAACTTTAATTATATCAATTTGTATAACAAAGTTTAATTTTACAAATTAGTATAACAAACTGAAATTATACGCCCTAGTATAACAAACTTTAGTAATATAACTTAGAATAACAAACTTTAGTTATATAACTTAGTATAACAAACTTAGTATATCACCACTTTACTTATACAACTTAGTATAACAAACTTTAATTATTCAACTTAGCATAGCAAACATTTATAAACAAACTTGCTTAGACTTTTTTTTAGTATTTGGCTAATGGCTTGGTGAATGTTCTTTAATGAATTTAATACTTGTGATTTAATTATTCACAGATTAACACATTACATTCGTTTCCTCTTTATCCCTTCCTCCCCCTCCCCCCTTCCTTTTTTTAAAAATAAAATTTGGAAACCTTGTAAAAGCAACATTGTCATTCGCAAACATTTTAACACGATTTTTTTTTTTTTTGAAACTTACTAAACTTGTGAAGTTTGACAGCTAAAATGTCAGTGATTTCGGATAAATTTAAGTCGCCAAACAAAAAAAAATATAAATTGTCAGAAGTTTAATTAAATGGGATAAATGTGGGGTGGGAGGCACGAATATGGTAGCTGACCGCAAAATTATTGTCTTTGAAATGCACGGCATAGTTGGTGCCGATATTGGATTAGATCGTAATGGGTCGGTCAGCAATATAGTAGAGATAAAAGCGTATATGTAATCGAAAGTGCAATTGGCACAACAATGGGGCAAAGAGAGAAATTGCGAGATGAGAAAGACATTAAAAGTGGACGACTGTAAGCCTGCACCCTTAAACGAGCAGTCCGAAATTGGACAGGGATAAAAACAGGCGAGTGTATCGAAACGTCGCGAAAAATTGTTTAAACTAAATTGCAATGGGTCTCACACCACAACATTTTAGCACATGAATGAAAACGATTGGGACCAAAGCCTTGCTTCGGTTTGAAAAGCAGAGGGTTGATGACGTGGATGTGATTCATAAGGGGGGTGGGTTGAAGTTACACGGAAACGTAGGCGTAGTGGGGATGACACGTGCCGGCTTGTTAAGCACCCCTCCTCTTATCCCCCTTCTTATACGCAAAAATAGCTATGTATATATGGAAAATACAATAAGAGAAACAGGGTACGAAAAAATGAGGGCTATGCGGTTAGAAAATGGCTGCGAGATGAAAGGACCAAATTTGCATACTGGACGTAGCAATGCATTGATACGGTTATTTATAGGGTTGAGGGACTCCCCCTATGTGAAGCTATATGAAACTGTCATTGGCAAAAAATCTTATCAATGGATGAAAAATCATTTAATGACGTTGAATGAATCCTTGCACACTGAGGTTCATTGAGAATTAGTGATTAAGCTTGAAACGCGCAGTGTAACATGCTTCAATTGCAATTGTCAATATGACTCCTATATAAGTTAAAGAGGGAACAAACTTTTTGTGTTTACAGACTTTTTAATTTATCTAGGAACTTTTAGCGTGAAAAGCATTGAAGTTTTAATGTCTGTGTTCATAAATAATTTACAATAATTTCTTTATAAATCGATTTCTGACTAAAACAGTTTTTTTAAAAAACCTTGTTCAGATCACGGCACACTAAATTAGGCCTAAAAGTGTTCGTGGCACACCGCCTGGAAAACACTATTCCAAACTAACAGTATTACCAAAAGTTGATTCTAGCAAAATTACCTCGTGTGGTACACCAGAAAGTCATGAAATGTTGAGAGAAATTTCACGAGATATAGAACTTAATTACTGAATAATATGGTAACATCTGTTTTCATATAAAGGTGTTTTTTTTATTTATTTTTTCCATAAGGGGCCATTCAAAAAAGGACGTCTCAGAAATTCCTTCGAAAATTGACTCCCCTGTCAACACTGTGTCCATTTCAGTCTATAGACTCCCCCTTCCCTTCTCTCTCATAGACGTCCTTAATTTTTTTGAAAAGTAGGGTGTCCAGAAAAGTTGTTGGAACATACAAAAGCCAATTCCAATCACTACCAATTCCATTACCAGTATTTAAGATTTTTCTGATTAACGGAAATTTCCTGACTTTGAAGGGAAATTCCAGTATAAAATTGGTGTTTAACAAAAAGTTAGGCATAATTCCAGACTTTCCCGTTGTATTAAAAATTTAAGTACAAATATGGACTGAGAAAACATTTCTTCTGGTGCCCAATTTCCTTTTCACTGACCCTTCAAACTCAACTAAACAGAAAAACCAAAAACTAAAAAATGCTATTATTAGTGGAAGTACATAATGGCTTCTTTCCTCCCTTTATCTGTCCACATGGTGTCTACATACCAGCTTACCCTACACCCTCGATCTTGAGGACGTCTTTTTTGAATGGCCCCTAACAACATTGTTTCAATTAAATTTTTTCAACCTTTCCCCAAACTTTGCAGCACTTTTGAAGACCCTTGGCGGCACATTAATGTGCGATAACATACCGATTGAAAAACACTGGTCTAAAATTTACCATGTACATTTTTCTGCACATATCAACGAATGAGATGTTGGATGTGCTGTATTTTATAATAAATCATTATGTGCAATTTGTTAACGCACTGATAAACATGGGGGTAAAGTTTATCATAAGTTTGATATCACACTGAAAAAGTGCATCATGTCGTTTTCATTTTTTGTAATTCAGACTGTTTTTATGCAATAGGTTCTTTTAAGTTAATATCCATGTTCGTTCGCTTTAATTTATTACCATGGTCGCTAATTCGTCACGGTAACTTTATGCAAATTTGATTTTTGAATATAAATAAAGTATGATTCTCTAAAGGCTATTTGACGAACAGTATAATAACAATCGCCAAGTTTATTTTGCTGCAATCGCGGAATAGCCCTTTATCCATACCGAAATCTTCCATTAAAAAATGCTCTCATTAATCCTTTGAAAAAGGCAGGTGGGCCAATGGTTTTACCGTTCTTATCACCCAGTTTATCTATATGTCCCTTCGTAACTTTATCCCCTCTATCCCATATCCACCCTCTTCTACTCACGGGCTTATCTTCTAATTATTCATGTTTTAAGCCCTTTGCCTATAGTTACTGTTGAAGGTGGAACCGTATGAAGGCCCATTTGAGAAATGGCAATTTCCATTGCATTACGTTAAGTAACATTGTCCCTTGGTATAATGACCACTTTTCCAACGAATTAAACTTTCCTACCTTAAAGCTAATTTGCAAAAATGGCAATCCACTTTGCCTGCTAGTATAGTGTTCCTCTGTTTGATTATATCTCCATATCTTTTTTAGTATAATGTGCAGTGTGTATATATGCTCTATCATGAGCAGTGACTAAGCTGCACGCGCTTATTTGGGCATCCAAACCTCTGTTTTAGGGCACTCATTTGTAAGTACATTCACGTCCATCCTTGCTATTTTGACTTCTTTACAACATGAGTACCATTTCCATTATCATTGTATATCAATCATATTTTAGTTTTTTAATTTGTATTTTTATCAAAATTATTGGTTGTGATGTCATGTTAGTTGTAGCACTGAATGTGCAGCTTGTAGTGGTGCCCAGGAGCCATGTCCAAATTATGGGTATTTAAGACTAATCTGAACCGACTTTAATTTCCGTATAATGGTATCAGATGTCACCTGTTGAATTGATTTGTGTACCAACAACAAATGTTGTTACAATTCATTGCAAGTATCTGTTTTTTAGCTAGGGTGTCTCTGATATTATTAAGTTAGTGCCCACCACTGAGAGGTTTTCTGCATATTTATGTTGAACTTGTTCATAATTTCTTCCTAGCCTATTTCATCCTGCTTTGTTTGCCTCCAGTTTTACACTTTAGATAATAAAGTGGGTTTATTTGATTTGATGGCACTCGTGCCCCGTGCCCATAAGCATTTAAAGTGTTAAAATGCATCAAGGTAATTTGGTTTCTTCGTCATAAAATGTGAAATCGGCGCTTCTGATTCGTTAAACACGTAAAAAGGGAAAAGTATGCATTTATGCAGATTAATAAAAATAATACATATAAGGAGATGCATTTAGATAAAGTTCTTTAGTTTTAGTTAAAAGACACTACGATTTCCCTAACTTTGTTTTCCCCTTAAAACTTGCAATCACTCATAACAATTGTGCTTGCAGTGATTGCCACCTTTTTCAGAAAATATTATTTAAAAAAACCGTATTTTTTGTTGTTGCTTCTTTATAAAATAAATTGGTGAAGCAAGATATACAATTATATATTAAATATATACAATTTATACAAATGCGATTTATTCTTAGAACAGTACGAACACCACACAAATCACGTTTCCCTGAAAGTTAGCAATCACTGATAGCAATTGTGCTTTCAGGAATTGCCAACATTTTTTCAGAAAATTTTAAAAAATATATATATTTTTTGCTTTTTGATAAAATAAATTGTTAAAATAATACTTTTAAATACATTTGGCGATTCATTTAGATTTCACAATTAGATTTCAGACAAATTCGGTTCCTGATAACTATAACATTAAAATGGCTTGAATATTCGAAGTCAAAAAAGAGTTAAAATTTAACAATCTTCGAATTCTTGTTGTATGTGATGCTCTCATAATCTCACATTATCAGATTTTCACTGTTACTCATGTAGTGTTTATTAATTAGAATCATCGATCAATCCTGTGAAATTCTGTGCTTAAAACTGGTGGACGGTAGATAATATCCAACATATTTCATTAAACTTAATTGGTATTAACACTGCGGTCTGCGCTATAACTACATTGTTGTCTATCGTTGATTATATCGGAAATTTAGTCTGCTTATTTAATATTTTCACATTCCATTGCACTTCGTTGAATCAACTCCTGTCATGGATTAAAGTTGACACTTGATTTAATTCTTTATAACGTGAAATAAAACAAAATGTATTTTCGTTCATAAAATATAAATAGCTGACAATCACGGTATGACGACACGAAGGGGGCATTCAAAAGGACGTCCTCAATAGGGGTGTTACTGTAACTTGGTGGGGGTCTGCAGGAATGTGGACACCCATAATGGAAGTGCACTTGCAATGTCATTTTTCAGTTTTTGGAATTTCTGTTTAATTGAATTTTAAAAGTCAGTGAAAGGGGAAACGGACACCAGAAAAAATGTGTTCCCAGTCCCAAATGTACTTGAATTTTTAAAACTTCGGAAAAGTCGGGAATTATGCCTAAATTTGTGTTAAACACCAATTTTATGCCAAAATTTTTCTTCGAGGTCAGGTAATTTCCGTTAATCTGAAAATACTGGGAAAATGTCGTGAAATTAGTAGCGAGGTGGGTGCTTGGAAATTTATAGGGTGGGCCTTTTTATGTTCTAACAAATTTTATCGACACCCTACTTTTTTTTAAAAAAAAATAAGGAAGTTAATAAATTTGGGGGTGGGGAGGGGGATCTGGGCTAAAATGGACACCATATGTACAAGGGGTTGGGGAAGGGAGTCGCTTTTTTAAGGAATTTCGGTGACGTCCTTTTTGAATGGTCCCTTGAATCTTTTCCAATATTTCGATTAGTTTTCCAGGTATGTTACAAAGTCATGCATTTAAAAAAAGGGCAATTTGTTCATCTTTGGATATTTGTATCGTGCAATTAAACGCATTTGCAATTTTTTTTCTTCATTTAAAGAGAAAATGCAATTTGAACATAGTCTCGTACACCGGAATTATAAATTGACGTGTGATTTTAATCTTTCATTGTTTTATTGAGCGTGTGTTGGGTTGAGTCGGAGGAGTGCAGGCAGCTCTGCAGTTGGGAGCTCCCAGAAGAGGTTTGCATAACTCGGGGGCATTTATTATTCATAATGAAGGCAAATTTGAATGCCCGAATTGCACATCGTCACACAAATTACTTCGCTATACGTTGGCTTTCCCTTAAATTGCTTTGCATTTCATTACGATTAATAGGCTAGCTAGACTGGAAATAGCGCAAACACCTTGCGGTGCTCATCCGAAAAGCAAACACCAGCTTGCCATGCCTATAATAGCTTTTATTTCGCTCTAAGCTCAAGGGCTCACTGCCTTCGAGCTCAGGACGCAACCTAGGTGGAGCTACTTACATATACCCCCGGCTAGCATTGCAAGTGATGGCGTCATCTGTATTTAAGATGGACTACATATTTTGGTGCCCTTTGTAGCTTACAAGTTTTTGTTTCTTTTCCTTTTAATATACTGTGCCAAGAGTTTGGATCAACAACATATACATTTGTCAAATTTATAAAACAGTAAATGCTTTAGAAGCTTTTATTTAATGTAGACAATAGAGAGATTTAGCAATAAACGTACGTTTCACTTACCGTTAATGTTGACCTCATGTGCGCATGCTCTGTTGAACGGTCAAATTCGGCGTTAAATAAACGTTTAGCATGCAATTTGACGGTAGGGCTCCGTTCCATGTAAAAGTTTCCATCCATCATGCGCAGACTGTCAAAATCACGTTAAATTTGTTCAACCGTTGTAAACGTTCTATGTAATTTTTTCACATTTTTCAGGTATATGTGCAATTTAAAAAAAAAAAAAAAAAAATATGGTTATGTTGACCTTTATCCAGAATCCCTTGCGCGTACTATATGCCCATGTGCGTTTGGAAATGATGACGTCTACGGTAACGGTGATTTTTCTTGCTAAATCTCTCTATTATCGAAGGCTTGTAACTAAAATTAAGAAAACTTAGATTGAATTCGGTCAGCGTATAATCGATTCGTCAATCAAAGAATGGCGCGTTAGACTCCGGGTTTGTGTTAAAGCCACTGGAAAACATTTTGAGCACATTTTATAATTCATTTTTGTTCCTAAACGTGTATACTATTGTTCTACATAAGTGTACCATTTCATGTAAATCAATGCATTTTTTAACAAAGCTGGGATTTTTTTATTGGGTTGTACTATTTTATGACTCACATTGTGTATATATAATTCATTTTTATTTTTTAATGCATTAGTTACACTCTGAAATTCATTAGATTGAATTAATTATTGAATTTCAGTGTGTTTAACTATTACAATCAGATGATTATATCTGAAAAAATATGGTTATGTTGACCTTTACCCAGAATCCCTTGCGCGTTACTATGCCCATGTGCGTTTGGAAATAATGACGTCAACGGTATCGGTAATTTTTCTTGCTAAATCTCTCTATTTACTCCTAAACTACTATCATACTACACAGTATACTGGCGATATTTTGAAAATTGAAACAATTCACTTGAGTAGTAATTCCCACCTGTCACTGGATCATCTGTTTACCGTTTTTGTTAGAAATTCGATACAAACCGTGTTATGAATTTTACACTTTTTTGTTATCATTGTTTGCAATTGCTCATGGCGCCCGTATAGGTACCGATATTGTGTGCAAAAATTCAATAAATGTAGTGGGATTGGAAACTCGTGGGAGCATCAATATTATCATTCCTCAGTTGAGCCAAAGCAGGCTGTATATGGGGAGGAATTCCTAAACTCCGCTTGGAAATGGCGTTTGGCCAAAACGCATTAAGCAAATGGAAAATGATACACATTGAACATTATATTGTCTCCATGCCTTCATATTGTATATAGGGATTATGTAGAGAGCTAGGGGAGGGGGAGGTTACCCCACAAAGGTCCTTTTAACTATCCTGGATTTCGTGGAAAGTTCAAATCCCCCTTCTTGGGCACCGTCCTAGTTATGCCATTTCATGTTGGGTGGTATTTTGTATCATTCTATTCCCAGCCTGGCAACCAGTATTTTGTATCAAACTATTCCCAATTCCCAGACTGTGTTTACACCTGGCAACCAATCAGTTTAAAGACATAAATCCAATTTTTTTTCCTGTATAATGAATTCAACAGAATCTTGCTTCACATGTTTGATTATTATCTTTATATAGCGCATGATTAATTTTCAATATTAATATTCAAAATTAGGACTATTATTAATATTCAACAAATAACTACGTAGTGAATTTTAGTGTAATGTATGTATAGTATCACGTTCATTGTTATAAGATTCTGATTTATAAGTTACTATTTGCCCAACAAATAGAGGTTGTTTTTGAAGATTTCGTTGTCCGGATTTCCTCCATATTCTGGGATGGACGGTATAGGGTCAGAAATTCAGCAATAGCCATTTATCATGACTAAAAATTATGAAACGTAAGCCAACAAATTTTTTTGATCTTAAGTTCTTTGTTAAAACTCAGGGTTGTTTCCTGCAACCTATGTTCGTCAATGTGTTTATCATTGAGTCCCAGATGGTAATGATATATACACCACTGTATACGGTTTAGGAATATTTTTCCTATAAAGTTCTAATAGCTTTTCAGGAGAAAAAAAATGCGCTGATAGGGAAAGAAATCCACTTTATATGCCGATCGGATTTAATATTTTTCATCCCATCTCTATGTTATTGTCCGCATTACTTAAATCGATAAAATGAGATCCCAATTTTTTAAAGGATCAGCGTATAGTCATAAGCCTCATTTATTACGAATCCTAAAACCATATCGGCCCACGATGAAGTTGGACAATTTATCACACTTGGGTAATAACAACCAGATTTCATGCATGACGCAAACACATCATGCTGCTGATGCATTAGCTTCAATTTAAATGAGTGCTCTAAAATGTTATATGAGTAATGTTTTTTGTAGGATTGATTTACGTTTACCGTGCAGATTTTTAATAATACTTGGAACAAACTGAAATTTAAGTAAATATATAAAAAAAACTTATCATTGCAGTCCGCAGTCGTAGCTACTGTTTAAGGTATTTTTTTAAAAAAAAAATGTTCATCATGTTTCTAATGCCTTGTAAACATTGGAGCAAACACGAAACAGAAACAGAGTTTACGCAAACCAATTTGTCGAAACGTGGTTTGGTGGACATATATTTTCAAAAACAGGTTTGTTCAAATATTGGTTTCATTGGTCTGTACCGCTTCTTGAGCAAACACCGACATGTTCATTGCAAACACACTTTTTTTGGCAAAAAGATTGCTGAAACTTGCTTGCAAAAAAAACTGACGAGGAACTTGTTATCGTAAACATGTTTACAAAGCACTGTTTATGTTTCGTGATTGCTCCAATGTGCACTAGGCAATATACTTAGCACACATTAGAGCAAACACGAAACAGAATTTTGGTTTTGTGAAAATATTTCCATAAACAGGTTTGTCCAAATGTAGGCAGTTGTCCACACAGGAACTTTTTGCTGGTTGAGGTTTGCTCCACGCTCTTCATTGCAGACGATGCTTATACTAGGGAACTCTATGCCTCGTATCGTATGGACGTGTAAAGGCCTTGGTAGGAGCGCCATGACCAGCAAACAGTGTTTCCTTTGATGTTCACCGCCTCTTGAGCGATCAACGAAATGTTTCATAGATTAGAAACACGTTTTTTTGGCCAAACGTTTCCTGAAACTTGCTTGCAGAAATCTGGTGATCATCCACATTTAGAAAACATATTTACGAAACCCTGTTTCTGTTTCATGTTTGCTATAGTGTGTACCAGGCATTTCAGCTTTTTTGGAAAATAACTGCTAAAACTTGCTTGTACAAACTGGTGAGCAAGTTTTTGCCTAGAATAGAGAGTCTAAAATAGCTCTCAAGACGAGGCAGTATACGTATATTGCACCTTCTCTGGAAATAGTGTTGAAGAGAACGTCATAACAATAGACGTTTAATATGCTAATGAACTGATCACACAATTTTTTACTTTTGTTGTACAATTTCAACTTGTAGTGATTCGTAATCACCATCTCGTATGACAGGAGATGAACTGGTATTAAACTTTTTCGCCTCTAATGATTAGTGAGCATTTTGGACACAGTGGGGTGATTTTTTTTCGACCATGATGCAGCAGCAGTCGGAAAGTAATTTTCTATGTTAAGTTGGGAGTTAACTTCTCATGGCACAATCGATGTTTTATTTCATCCCTGTTTTAACGCCCTGTCCTTTAATCCTTTACACTTCCTATCCTTTAACCCCCTTGCCTTTCCCCCTTAATGCCCCCCTCCAATACTGTCAACTATAGGCTTACTCTTTGTTTCAAATTCAGCAATGTCAGTGCGCCTCCTAGTGGGCCCAGTCCGACTTGACACCAACGCTAACGAATTGCATTCTTGCGAGATGCTCATACAAAGAACAATGCTGGGTGCCAAATGCCCCCATCGCTCACGGACTTCATTATCACCCCGACCCCCTGTCTCCCTCCAACACTTTTTTTTTGTTGGCATGATTTTTGGCTAAAAAGTCAAAGCTGAGTCAAGTGACTCATTGGTGTCTCTGCCAGCTGTTGCCAACATATTTGTCCGCGGATGCGCCTACTTTCCCCACCCTTACGCACCGATCAACCTTAATTTTTGCACTCATCAAAACCCATTCTGTAGTTTGGGAGGACCCTCATCTCTATTTGAATTAAAACAAATTTGCCACTCGGGTCCCCACATAAAAAACTGTTTCAAAAGGATGAGTCGCTCCTGTGTCTCTACCCCTCGTTTGCACACATGGGCCACATATAGTCTGGGGTACAAAACCCTTCTGTTTTTTTTTTTTTGGGTGTCTTACCTCATTTGCATAAACACAAAAAATTCCCAGATGGACAATTTTTGCCATTTTATTTAATAATAAAATAGGAGGGGGTATTTACGCTTTGCTGGATATGGTAATTACGCTAGTCTGATTAGTGCAACTGCTTACTATTTCTGGCAATCCTATACGGTACGATGACAATGACGATAGGGGTATCATTCGGCCCTCTTCCTAATTTTCAAATTGATATCTGTTTTGCATATAGAAATCCTTATTAATATTGGATTTTTAAGGGTACTGTTAATATCTCAACCTGTTATTGGTTTCGGGGGAATAAAAAACGAGAAAGGAGTCCTATATTTAATTGCGTTTTGTGATATGTAATTTTGAAGTTTTCGCTTCTGAGAATCGGAATTGGGCATACAATAAATATAATTATAGGGTTTAAATGGGTCGAGAAGTTTGCATTCTGACATTAAAAACTTGGGTAATAGCATTGGCGAGTTTTATTAATATCTGAACGTACTATTGTAGGCAAGGCCGTAGGTGGGGATCTTTGGGATCCCCCCGAAATCCAAGAAATTTTACAAATTTCAAACCATATCGGCAAAATATAAAAGGGGAATTGCATTTTTGGATTTAAAGTGTGATTTTTCTGCTCTTTTGGTAGTGAAACTGCGATTTTTCTAAGGTAATAATACAATTTTTCTGTATTGAAAGTGTAATTTTTCTGCATTAAAAGTAAAATTTTTCTGGTTCAGAAATGCAATTTTTTTGCATAAAAGTGTGACTTTTTCTAGGTAAAACTACTGCAACTTTTTAAGCAATAGTGCCATTTTCTAGATAAAAACGCAATTTTTCTGAATTAAATGTGCAATTTTTCTAGGGTAAAAATGCATTTTCTATTTCACTTGGGTCAATTTTCGGCTCTGCTGGGACCTGCATAATACTGGGAGTTCTAAATATAAAAGTCCAAAATAGTCCACCCCAAGATTCTGGACCCTATCAGTCCATCACCCCTCCAAAATGTGATGACTTTAAACAGCCCTGACTCCATGTAGGTGAATTAAGGCTTAGACAATGAAATAATAAGTTAAATTCTTTCATCTATACTTGATTTTAATTTTTTGTATTAATAATGCTATCTTGCAAATAATTAGAATAAAACAAACTAGCATCTCTCCGATATTCCAAAAGTCATATTATATGAATGAGCAATTTGTTTTTATATTTTATCAACTTATTGGAAAATAATTTAAAGAATAAATTTCTGCTTCTAAATTCTTTAGTGAATGGAAATTTACTCTTCTGTCTGACTCAGTAAATGTTAATAGAATTTGACTTTTAATCAACTTTCATTTTATCAAATTAAAAAATTAAACCTAATTCTTGATTTGTTTCTGCCTTAATGCACCTCTAAATGCGATTAATCGAACCTTGGGTTAAATATTTTTGATTAAAACCGACCACACTGCCTTCCAAAATACATCCAACAACTTTTATGCTTCCTAATCATAATTTTTTCCAGTCTTTTTGTGTTCAATACAATTAATGGCGCTTTCTTTGCACGGATTACTTATTGTTCCTACTAATATCAAAATTATTTCCAAAAGATTTAACATGAATTTGTTTCACTTGTTTACCCTGCAATCAGCTCGCTTGAGGGATTTGAAAGGGCTCCCTTGTTGGAATGGGGTGGGCTTGACAGTGGCACGCGTACTCTGTCACTAAGTCGTAAAATCGTTGAATTTAATTGTTTCAATCTAAATTGTATTGCTTCGTGAATACTTAATCTCTGTTCGAGTATAAAGTTTCAAAAAATCCGGTAATTGAATGATGACTCGTGAAACCTGAGCACGGTATGGAGTTTTTTAGCTGCTTCGTGATTCACCCAAAAGCCATTGGCAGATGTATCAATAATAGAAAAGTGGATACCATGGAAACTATTGACTTATAATTGGGTTAGTTTTGGTGATCGCTTAAATAAAACGTTATTATGCTCTCCTCTACCTCAAAAATTCAAGTCAGATAAATATTAAAATCGGTTCAATAACGTCGTAATAGTTGTTGAAGTAAACGTGATTTAAGAAATTTAAGGTAAAAAATTCCAGATATGACTACATGTCATTTGCCACATTAAAGTTAGACTCCAGGAATTAAATGTTGATTGTTCATGTAAAATTTTAGACAAAGAACCCATTTACTTGTTAATGAATGTCTTGAAAATTACTAATTAGTAATGCTTGCTCAACCTTAAGGTCGGTATGCACTAAAGGAAACATACTCAAACACATAAAATATATATATATACAAGAAACACTGAACAAAAACTTCCAACATGTTTTTCAGAACGTGTGTATTTTTTCCTTTGATCTAGGAAACATCGAAATGTGTCAGAAAATTACACATGTTTCACAAACACTTCTAGACACACTAAGGTAGCATGTGTACGCTTCATGTTTCTAAATGTTTCTTTCGGTGCATACCCTGGTGAAAAAAACAATAGAGATTTCTATTGTTTTCTATTGTTATTTGGAACGTTGTTTTCTATTGGTATC
>JAQGBW010002724.1:0-18707 GCA_034698625.1 Julus scanicus
GTTTGTAATGCGTGAGTCTAAAAAATTGTGTAGATGGTAGCGAACCTACTTTGGTAGGAGCGCCATCAAAACGACTCGTTGAAGCCGTTTTTTTGAGTATTTTGGTGGAGACACTTCGGCTTCATTATCATTGTTGTGACATTATGGTTTTCGGTTTGTGTTTTTTGTTTTGGATTTCATCCTCATACTCATTGATACTCTTGGAGGAGACCCACCTTTAGACCAACAATATTATCTTTCTGTAACGTTTTGAATGTTTTAAATGTTTCAAATATATTGCACTAAACCGCCATTTTAGTACGAATATGTTCAACGTCCAAAGACCCTTTCACTAAAGCGTCATTGAAACTGAGATCCTCAAACCATATCATGATGGAAAAATCGATATCATACAGTTTCTGGTAACAACCGCTAATCAAAATGAGGGCAGCACCGATCGACTCCCATATCACGAGGGTTATTCAAAAAGATACATCATTGGTCAGAATGTTTGTACCTGATTGAACTAGCCTTGTTTTAATCTGGATTTTTAGGGCCACATCTGAAAATACCAAATGTGGTCCTTTTATGTTGCTGGTCCCAACAACAATATCATAAGAGGGTTGTTGTTACTTATTATTTAAAATCAATCTATTTTTACATGCATAACAATATGCAGTGATACAGCCATGCATGATCATATCAGAAATTATACATACAGGTTCCATATATTGTATTTTTTTAATAAATAATAATAAACATGAAAACATAATTGGCACATGTATTGCCCTACATATGACAATTCTCTCCATATATGTGCACTTGCCCTTACTATATTTCAACAAAATTTATATCTGGCACATTTAATGTCAAACATATACAAGTTTTATTCCAAACATGGATAATGACATACAAACTAAAAGTTTAAAGCAGGCTCTCCACCAAGACGTAAATGTACGTACATACAAGTATTTGTACAGCTATTAAAGACATTTAATAGGTGCACAATTTTGATATTTACATATATTTACAAAATGGCGGCTGAAACAAACCCGGAGGGCAAACTTTTTTGCACATGTTTATACGCTACGTCTTGGTGGAGACCCCGCTTAAGTAACTTTTCCAAATAAACCTTAGATTTTTCCACAACTTGTACACCATATTTTTAATTACAAACATCCTGCTTAGAAATCCTGAATTTGTAATAAATTATTAATTAAAAACCATCTCAATTTCATTTATCGTATATTTGAAGAGCACTTTATTTTTCATTTTATTTTCCACAGATCTGACTTATTTACCAAACAATCTTCAAACCAAAAAAGCAATTTTGAATCCAATCTGAGATCGAAATGAGGCCAAATGAAAGAGAAGTTAATTCAATTTGGTTCGTCGCCATTTTTATTGCGAGGCATTTAATTCGAGCATTATTATTATTGGAAAATAAATTTAAGACCCAAGACTAAATAGGTCTCAGCCATCGCAGCTATTTTCCCACATTTCACTATCTAGTCCTCATCCTTTTCAGACCCACAAACACCAGGGAGGATCAAGTCCTCTCTGCCGAATGAATCCTCCAGGGGCGCCCCAGTCGACTTAGGCATTTACTACCCAATTTTCATCCGAGGGATTCTGGGGCCAAAATAATGGAAAAAAAAGTGTTGAAAACAAGCTTTTTGTTTTTCTTCTTCGTTATCGCTTATTAAGGTTCAATTTTTGAAAAAAAAAATTGGTTCTACCTAAGGTTATGGCAGGTGTGGGGTTTAGGGGAAAGGCCGCATTTCAAGATGGTGGTTAGTCATAGAAAAACCCATGTACGAGGTATATATACGGTATACATATAGAAAATTGTGCAGTATATGACACATTGAAGGAAATCACAAAATGGGGAGATATGCGAAAATATAATTCATCAGAGAATATCTCCATATATCTCCATAATATGCCACAAACAGAATTTCAACACAACATGTTTACATTAATGAACGTTATACTCCTTTATTTTTAAAGTGGTGACCCTTTACAAATATTCCCCACAATGTGTAAAGTTTCAATGCAGAAACACTCAAGTCTCACTGTACAACAACGAATTTCTCGACAATAGAAATGTGATTATATATATTGAAAATTTAACGGTTGATTAAGTAATTGGCCATGATAATCCACAAAAGTTGAATACTAAGATCAATTTCTGATTTTTCTTAGAACATTTTAATATAATTCATCAAGAAATTTTATTTTCGCATTAATCTGGCTTTAACCTTAATTAATTATCATGATTAATTTCCGAGCTAAATTCAAAACAAATCCAGATCAATTGAAAGCGTATTAAAATTGTAAAAAGCTTAAAATCAGATCGCATTTTTTGTGAAACCAATTCCTACAACTCTGCAATTTAAATAGCAAATTCAGCGTAGCATTAATGATGAATTGTATTAGGTAAATTAATGCGTCGCAGACTTCCTAATTAACATTAAGATTATGAACTTCAATTATAAATCATTTCGTGAGGCTAAAAGGATTTTACGTTTTTTATCTTCATAATTAAACGCCTTTTGTTTCGCTTTTGCTTTTACTTATTTTTAGGAGAAGACGAAAAAAAAACCTGAGATTCATAACGAAAGAAAAATGTAATTAAAATTAAGAAGCTAAACGAATTTCTAGACCTTAGAAATTCAAGTAGTAAAATTATATACGGACGATTTTTTTAGACATAATATCCTATTAATCTGATAAAAGAAGAGCTTTAATATATAATGTCTAAGAACATTAAACTTATTTCAGATAATAATAACTAGCTGGAATGCATTGCACATACTACAGTCAAGAAATAAAGTTTACCACGCAGGAAAATTAAAATCCGCCATATTTCTTGTATTTATGTGAATAATAACTATATAAATATCACAGTTTGTGGTATTCACTATGTATTCCTGCGTACACAAAATTATTCATACACAAGTACATAATATGTGGTACATAAGCTTCACCGCAATACTCATAAGTTTCACTTCTATTTTGTAATGTATTTCTTTAAAACTATCATTTTAATAATATATAAGAACATTGTTCATAAAATGCATTGGTAAATGTATTTTAAAATTTAAACAAATTTCTAATTTGTCTGATTGGTTCAATAAATTTCTGTCCATTTCACCCATTAGTAATAAAGGAAAAAGGGTTGCTTTTATCGATTTTTAGACTTAGATGTTACAATCATTCTAGACTAATTACACAAAAAACGAAAATTTGTAGACTAAAACAATCAGATTAAAGATATTTTCGTAAACATTTGAACACGAGTTAATTGTAAAACCATAAAAACGTATATACGCACATTTCCAAAAGTAATGGAACCATTAGAGAAAATCCGATTAAATGTTAATTACAAACAATGCTTTTACAATTTAATTTAATATAAAATAATCTTTTTGAAGTAAATAGAGTATTAAGTTGAAATTTCTTCTGTTATTTTTCACTCGTTTTATGCAGTTGAAAAGATGAAAAAATTGACAAATTAATAAGAAAACTTGGATTTATATACAGCGCTAGTTTTTTTTTTTTTTTTTTTTTTTTTGGTTGAACGTCTCCACGATCTAAAATGATGTATACCGAAGGCAGTATTTACGACCGTTGGCAATGAGTAATGCAATTTGATATAAAAACGAAAAGTCTATAAATTTTCGTTTTGACATTAAACGGAAATAAATTCTTCGTTGCGTAAAACGTAACCGATGTTGAACACGGACATCACCATTCCACATGTGGATTATTGTTAAAAAACGCAGTCATCCAAAACAAAAAAAAGGCATTCATAATGGCAATAATAATAATAATAATAAAGTCAACTCTGAAATATTTTTTTTAGGAAGGATGGCCTCAGCCACCCGTGTAACTGGAATTTTAATACACTTTTCCAAATGGAAAATGGGGATTTCCATATATTTCAAAAATGAAGAATATCGAAATGATATTGTAAAACATTTACAGGATTCATGAATCTTATTGCATTACACAAACCTTCAAACAAATTCAAAAAGGAAATTTATGAAAATATACACGTTGAAATGAATCGAAGGATCTGCTCTGGTGAAAAAAATTATATAGGGCCATTTAATACGACATAGTATGTCCCATATACTGTATATGTAACCGGACAGATGGTGTTGTTGGTTGAGGTTTAAGGGCCCAAAGGTGACTGAGACTAAAGAGGGCGTAACTAGTTGCGGCTTGATCTTGAAGAGGGTCTACAGGACCAACCAGTTAAACTATATGCACATACCCCGCAGGCTCGCATGACGGTGAGGAACATAGACAGCCTAAGACAGGCTGTGCACAGTTCCAAGGAACACCTTAAGTTAGCCCTTTCTATTGACTCAGCCAAATTATCCGGTCAGGAAACGACAAACGATTAGGTAATGGTATGAGGATGTTGACATAGGGTTAAAGTGCAGACAGGAGTCGGCAAAGGGATAGATAATGGAGTATGCAAGAAAAGGGGATGGATCTGTTCTTCCCCAAAAAACGGGAGAGCTGTAGCCACACGAAATCGGCATGGGTAGCAGATGTTGAAATATACATATATGTCTGGAAACATTGATATAAGCAAAGGGTTTAGGTTGGTAAAGATTTGATTAGAACTCGAAGTCGGGTCCCGTAGCGTGAGTTGTGGCATGCGATGAATGTCGAGCATGCATGTGGTGTAACGCGGGGTTCGAAGTATGTAACCCTCTCTGTTGCCCCGAGCTGACCAGCATTCCAATACAAGGTTTGCTGGGAAGTTCGAGGTGACAGGGAGGGCAGTTCGGGTTTGACGGTGAACCAAGTCGGTCACCTGATAATAGTGCACACGGCCGCGGACTTTCGGGGCTGGCGAGTTCGCCGCCCGCGAGTTTTAGTTGGGTTTTTGTAACATATAAGTCATGTTGGTTTTGGATTAAAACCTTTTTCGCCCAAGTCGTGTATTGCTGTGACTTAATCGCGTACGTCTTATACCCTGGACACACCTGCACACTGTGAACTTAAACTAGTTTAAGTCTGCTAAACTAGATTACCTTAGGTAGTACTGTGTCCTTCCATAGTTAGCTAACCTCGTTTATTTCTCGGTTAAAACCAGGTTAGTGTAAACGACTTTTAGAAACAAATTTAGCTGGCTAAACGAGATTAAAGGAGTGAATGATAGAACTCACGTGCAGAATTATTTAAACCGATATCCCATGATGCAATGCACTAAACGAGATTATACAAACACAGTGTGTCCACTCAAAGATCTTTGAGAAAGAGAATCGAGGTTAGTGATAAACTAGTTTAAGTTCATAGTGTGTCCAGGGTATTAGGAATCCTGCCTTTACCATAACAGTATATAGGTTTGGGTAGAAAAGCTTTAAATAACCATTTGCGCGAGCCAGATTTAGACCTTGATGTGCCATATATGACTATGTGTGAGCTATTTCCAGTCCTTAATGGGTCCCAATGAAACATAGTCAAACATTAAGAAATATTTACTGGGACATATCTGGGGAATGTTATTTAGAAATTATTTTCAGACATAAATCTACAGAAAATATACTCTAATTTTGCTATATGGACATAGATATTTTCAGACATTGATGCACTTTGGCAGATATTGTCATAGGTAGCTATATATACATGAGAAATAATATGGCTTATTCGTCAATATGAAATAAAAAAGAAAAGTGTGCACCAACCATCCGAAGCACAAAAAAAAGCCAGAGGCTAACGCATTGTCCCGGTTTTTGTGTGTTCAATATGAAAAAATGAAAACTAAAAGCCTGAATGGCGGCATTTTCTGATGAGGTTGTAGACTGTATGTATGTTTTAATATGGTGTTGCATCCCATATGCAAGAGGGTGGATTGATTGGGTGCAAAGGGGGTTGATTGCTCGATTGTCAACCGAGTTAAGTAGTTGGGTTTTGTGCAACGTTTTTATAGCATATAATTTTCTCTTGGCAGTCATAAATCAAATAACTGTCGGCAAAATCGATGGCAAAAAAAGTGAAAAAGTTGAGCCTTCGGTTTGGAAATTGAACGTCAGGCCTAGTTTGGCGACCTCAACTTTTATCGTCGAAGATTGCTTCTGTTATCGGTGAACCATCGAGCAAAGTTGGCTAAGGTTCAACGGGCATTTATATTTTTAACAAATACGAAGCACGTACGGAGTACGGTATATATACAGCCAAAGCTATTGATAAAAATATATAATAAACAGGTTTTCGTAGAAAGAGAGAGTTTTTAGTATAGAGAGCAATTTGAGATTCGGTCGGAGGATCGCCGATAAAATGCGTTCACGCACGCATGCAAAATAGAGCAAAAATCGATAAGTTCAAACGATGATCGGAAGGGAAAACATCCAACATTATATCGAAGGAAAATACATTATATACATGTATACAATTAGAAACCACCGTTGGAATAACGGCGGATGCTTACTATTGGTCCTTCTTTTTTCATGCGATTAAACGGTGGAAAAAAGTCCATATTTATTAGAAGTTCAATTTAAGGATGACGTCTAAGCCGCTAGTGATGTAGGAACATTCTCCGCAAAATGGGCATGACTTCCCCCTACCATATGGCATTTGTTTGCTGACTGCAGGGTACTGAGTTGAATTGAACTGATAACCATTTATCTTTCCTCCAATCTTTGTCTGATTTACTTACTTTGTTTGATCGCTTGTTTGGTGATTTTTAACCTTGACCTGTTTTTGAAATAGGAGACAGGAAATGAGCCCACATCAACTAGCTACTAGCCTTCAAGAGGTGTTATGCCCACTAAGGGTCTGTAACCTGAGGCGAAGTAAAGAGGCTTTGCATGGGTAGTCTGTTTAGCCTCCATTAGGATGCTCCTATCCTATATTGTTCATTTATGCACATATTATTAGGTCATTTTTTAAGTTATCTGTAAAATATTAATGTTGTATTTTACAAATATGTTCACTGCCTTTTGGTTATATTTATGACTTAAGGCAGGGCTGCACAATGCCACATTTTGTGAGTGGTCAATATTTTCCCTTTTTCAAAGCCTATACTAAGTGATCATTGAATCATAATCATAATTAAAACTATATCTCCGCACACAAATTCTGTGTTGTAGCAAACTGATCGATGAATTAATTAAGGCATGGTTTCATTCATATAATATTATCTTTTACTTGTAAACCACTTGACGAATGTGTGGACCAAGTGTGACTTTTTCACTAAGTAAATATTCGCCCACTTTGACTCCTGACAAAATACCTGCTCCTATTGAAAAAATGGCGAACTCCTAGCGAACTAGGTTAGTTAAGTAATCAACACATATTAAAGTAGAAACTATAATAATGCATCCTGTGTAAGTGAATAACCTCTCTAAAAGCATAAAATGTGCAAGTCCCGACTTGGGGCCAGTGTGTACAAATGAAATTGTCTAAAAGCATATTTTTCACCGGTCCCAAGCGTATATATGGTTTAGGTAGGTTCTACTGTACTAGGAAATCTGCGAGCAGTTCATCGGAAACTCGCTTAATTAAAATTTGTAAAAAAATTTACAAAATGAAAGCAAGGACTTTTGATGCATAGCTAGGATGGAGGTGACCAGAGAGTAACTCTCCACCTTAAGATCGAGACATTTTAAACGTGATATGCGGGATATATCAATTCCATATATTCCATGGACATTTCTAATTCGTATGTGGGGGTTTAAACTAACAGTTCGCTGTCCGGAACTCCTCGGAACGGCTAATTTGATTGGCTCTGGCAAATTATCACATTGGTTTTGTTTTCCCTTTGGAATCATGACCATCATTGGTGCTTTCGGCAATAAAGCAGTAAAAGCCAGTACGAGTACAGGCTATCATTTCAAAACCGAAGCAAAATGTTGCGGTGAAATGTCCAAGTTGCGAACTAAGCCACAGCTTCTACTTTAGGCCATAATTCCCTCTAGTGGTCCTGTTAAATAAATCGGACACAATCATGCACTGAAACAAATAGGATTTGAACTGAGGATAGCCATTGTCATTTATATACTGGTATTTATTTAATGCATTTATTTATAGGATTATATTTATACAGCTAAAGGACAATGCAACAACAATTCTTTGGAGTAATACTAACAATCACAAATATTGTTTTAGTAATTTTTCTGGTATATGTCCATAAAAACCAAATGTATAAACATTCTTGTCTTTGTTTTCTTTTTCATCCTTCAGGCTGGTTGTTGCTCAGCCTAAGCATGTCCCATTCCTAGTTTTTTTAAATGTATCACTTCTTGTCCATATCATCCTTGTTTCTGCTTATTATTTCCACACTAAAGTTCCACCACGTTTCATCTCTTATCTTGATCCATCCCAGATAGATGAAGTCTGTTTCATCTTTCCGGAAAGCTAATAACTAACAAATAATCCCATTTCCATGTGACCAATTCCATATATTTCCTTGTTTCTAATTTCTGATATTTACATGACTTCAATTTCCATGTGCTCATTTTAACTGGCATTTCCTTGTTTTCAATCTATACATAAAAAGTCCAACTTGAAATATTTCCATTTGTCCAATTTCTCATACCACATACAAGTTCATATTTGTCCAATGGCTACATCCAAATTCCACCACAACATCCCTGCCTCATTAGCACAGCCAAATCCCACAAATGGCACCATCCCCTTTACACTTGTGATAACCCCCTCATTCACGCATCTAAAGCGCGTTCACCCTTACTTCCACCCATTACAGCAGTGGAATTAATACCATTTCTTCTATCTAACATTAATAATAATTTACCAACCTTACCGTTAACTTTTCTCATTGGCAGCATTCAAGCCATCGCCCAACAGCTAGCAGCAAAGTTTTGATTTGAATTTGAATTTTATGCTTTAATTTCACATAAACACATTAATATTAATGTAACTAAGACGTGATGAGCTGAGTCTCATAGTGTTAATAAATAACCTCTTTGTATTTGTCCAATTTCTCAAACCGCATACAAGTCCATATTTGTCCAATTTCTGATACCGCACATCGATGTGTATAGCAATTGGAGGCTTCGTATACATGTAGTGTTAGAAGCAATGATAAGCTTAAAGAGTATTTCTATTAGCTATAGTTTGGCTAACGAGTAAGAAGATGCCATCTCATTTCTTTTTAAGATACATTTCCATTTGCGAGACACGAGACCTTGGTCTCAAGATGAGCTCAAATGGCTAGTTAGTTTATCCGCGATAAAATGTTATTGCAGACCTGACAAAAATGGCCGCAAAAACTGCCCGATCTTCGGGCTCAATGATGGCAGTTACAGAATGCAGTAAAAGCTGTCATAGTGGCGAAACAAAGAACCCATTGAAGCATCCGAAGCAATTGTTTCAAAAATTACGAGGGCATTTTGGTCGATATGGCACATGCTGTCCACCGAGGCGTTGTCAACTCAAGAGCACACATGGCTGCTTATTTGATCCGCAACAACTATGCTTATATACTCGATCAATATTATTTATGTAGATTATGTTGGTTAGGAAAACACGTGGCTTTAAAATGTGCCTTATTAAGAAATCAGGGTTCAGATATAAAGCACGATAAATAACATATACAGGTGAAATCATCCACTTTAGGAAATACTGATAATTACAATGGATCGAGGCAGGCTGCCATCCTCTGGTTTATTTGTTTGTAGATTTTTAATGTTGCGTTTTTCTGCAACACAATTAAGGGTCATGTGACTGGATTAGCCTCCATTACGTATACCTGGGAATTCCTAACCTCCATTAAGCTTTCATGAAGGTTAGGCGTGCACTAGAGATTTTTTCAACTTACTACATCATCCATAACCTGTTTGTGGTTATGACTAACAGGTTTTAGATAATAAAATCACCCTCAGAATGGAACCAGTTGCAATTATTTAGTTGCAGGATTAAAAACTATGCAGTGCACGCGGTTCTATTGAAACCAGTGTGTTTCAAATTGGTGAGCGCCTAGCCTGATCGAGGTGCACACTGCGATTAAGTAGTTGTTGTAATCTTGCAGTACAGCAAATTAAATGACCCACTTATTTTCACCAGCAACCATTTAATCACTCGCAGAATACCGCACGTTTTAATTTTTTAGTCAACTTTGCGATTATTACAAATAACGCTTTCAATTTTGGTGATTAAAATGTTGTCTTGGAAAAATGTTCACCAACCTCCGCAGGCATAGCATTGAACACCTTGCTATAGCGGCAGTCATCTTGATTTAAAAAATTGGTAGCCAATGATGGCGGCCATGTTAAATTGAAATCGAACCTAACTTAATCTAACCGCAAAAATTGAAATCATAAATGTACCAAAAAATGCTCATATACAACCTCGAAGGCACAAAATGAACTTGTTTTATTGCACAAGCTGCATGTCCTTTAATCTTCCAGATCCGTGTCTTTTTTGTTTATCCCTCCAATTTCATGCCTCAAATGTAATTAAAAGAAGCATTCCAAAAGCGACTATGTCCCATTTCAATTAATGAAAAATGTGTTAATAAAATGAAATTTCCGGAAGACGAAGTGATGAAACGCGTATCGACGAAATTTGGATGAGGAGAAAAAAGATGAGACGATGGGTGCAATATCATCTCTGACAAACCTCCCAATCCAGTCATCAATCACCCAAGACCAGAGATGGTAACTCCCTCTGACAACTCCCTCAGATAATTTTCGTCCATAATGACCTTGCCAGAAACATTTTTTAAGTTTTCGTAAAGGAGAGAAGAGAGAACCTCCAGAAAATTAACTGCAGATATTAAGATAATAACACGAGGAATTTTAGCTAGTCGAGATTTCGATACTGTGAAATCGATAAAACATGGCATCAAAATGTCTAAATCAAAAAATGTTTTCATTCGCGAGGATTTCAGCACATTCCGCAACGTTTTCACCGAGGTCAGCGGTCAATGTTACCATTCAACATTTTCCACGCTTTCAGCTCTCAGTTTTCAGATATTTCATCGTGATTTCACGCTGTTTCGTCAAAGGAAATATTGAGGGAACAACTGAATAGGGATGTATTTACCAGGGATATTATGTTGTCACGCAGGAAGAGACATAAAGGTTCTCCAAAGGGTGTTAGATGGAAATTTCCCGTTCAGCGATTAAAAGTTGCACTTCTCAACCCTTTGTTCGATGGTGTGACCTAAATAACTTTCTAACACGTGTTAGCGATTAGGAAAAGGTTCAATGGTAAAAACAGGTTTTTAAACCATCTGTTGTGTAAACGCCCCAAAGCTCCTACACTCTTCTCTACCTCTTTCAACAAAGGCCATATAGGTCAAGAGCAGGAAAAGTTGGTACCTGAAGCCCTATTCACTCACAACTAAATATTGGATGCAGTGGCGGCTCGTAGCTAAAATTAGTGGGAGTGCTGATCCAGAAAATTGTATCGCCTCCTTTCAAATGGATGGTCAGACTTTGGCCAATGAGCGTTAGTGTGCCACTCTGTAAATCTGTCACACTGTCGGAGGGACATCGCTCTTTTTCCCTCGTAGCCTGGTGTTGTTTGTTTGTTTGTTAATTTTTAACGCTGGCCTATGTAGCCTGGGGTGCAGCTTCCTATGTGCGCATGTGCTCAACAGGCAAACACCTCGCTACTGGAACCAAGGAGCACAAAAGTGCCATAGCTTAACTGCAGAGTGGCACAACAGTGCGTATTGGTCCAATTTTGGACCCTCCATTTGAAAGGAGTAAAAACATCTATTCTGCTCTATACGGCAATTTTAGGTATGCTTTTATGCCCGATTCTCACCGGATGGAAGATGCGCGGAAAGTAGGCCTACGCGTCATAGCATTCTGTGCATTCCCACTAAGCCGAGCGTAGGCAAGAAATAAAACCAAGAAACACCAAGAAAAAATATCTGAAAACAAAAATTCTAGCATCATACGATAAACGAAATATAAATTTTCCACAACCATTCGTTATTTTTTAAATTTTGTATTTTTATTAATTATTTTTAATTACTGTGACCTTTTTCATATAGTTTAATGCAATGTATCATAAAGATTTGAGTACACGTGCTTTTTTCCTTCAGCATGGGCGTGGTTTCCGCTCGGCGGAAACGAACCATGACGTCACTGCGCATGCGCAGTGCGTGCAATCCCGCATAGCGCGCACGAATCCGCGCGTCTTCCGTCCGGTGAGAATGGGGCATAAGTATGCTTTTTTCTTTTTTCTTTGGGGGTCTGCAGTTCCGCAGTGCCTATGGACGAGCCGCCATTGATCGTCTGCTACCAGATAGGTTAGGCTGTGAGCATCATTGCGCACTTGGTGGCTCAACTTGGTTGAGCTTTTTCTAGCAGACAGCGACATAAAAGTGATGACAATGCTTGAACGTAAAAGTGCAGTTGTTGTCTTGTAGGGGACTACACAAGACAACTACAGGCTATATATACACCAATTTTTGCAATAGCATCTGTTGTCTGGTAGCCGAGTACAGAAGACAACTCTGTTCTGGGTGGCCTGTACCCTTGTTTTCAGCCTATTCTCTGCTGCCTGGATGATAACGTCACAAAGTCAGTTCTCTGGTGAGTAGGTTGTGTGTGAATATGGCACTAATCACTATTATACCAACAACTAAGTGCATATGCATTGTGGTACTCAGCCCACCTGGTAATTTGGATTAAGTTGTTTTGAATTTGTTTTGTATTTTTTGGTAATTTATCACAGATGGGAAGAAAGAAAGGTCACTGGTCACGGCCTAGCTCGGTCCATTATACCAACAATGTTATTCTGTTATCAGTAACATAACTAAAATTGTTAGACCAAAAATAAAAACATACCACTTATACCGAAAACAAAAATGTAGCCCGCTTTGTAATATAACCCAGAAATATGGATCTGGGCCCATGGGCAACCAGGAAGGCCCCTAGACATTGCTTGCAAGAGTCGTTATGTCTAATTCGTAAAAAATATGAAATATAGATAAAAAATTCATTTTTTTGCATATTTACGTGGATCCTTTATGGATTTATGGTATTTTATTTGTACAAAGATGAAGCCTAATGGATTTCTAAGAGTTCATATTGAGTGCATTTTGGACTTATATTTATTATGAGTTAAGTACCATTTCGGCCCTAGGAATCACAGACTTGTGGTCAACATTGACATAACTTTCTTGTATTTCTATTTCCCCTTTAGCTGTTGACATTTTAGCCTACAATGAGACATTGTGACGACCAGCACTGACATTTGCTTTCGCATTTACGCGAAATTAAGCCCTTAACTTCGAACGCTTAAATGAAATTTAAATTAAAACGCAGAATGGACCTCGATTAATCCGTTAATTACCAGATTCCGTTGAAAATGGCCTTTCAGGGGCTTCATTCCAATTTACATACATTTGCCTGTTTTGTTTTCCATAAATTAAACTGCAAATGCGGATTATTCACCCTCATTAAAGGCTTTCTTCATCTATGAACAATTTTAGAAATGGACAAGCATTTTATTAAATGATTTTTTCAAATATAATCTTAAGCAGAGATAAAGTATTTAGGTAATCAATTATTGGTTGGCTTGATTTTTTTACTCTCTTATATAATTTACATTATCCATTGCAGTAAAATTGTATACAGTAATTGCAGTGACGCTTGTGTGCATTATTGCAGTGAAGTTAGTGCATTACAGTGAAGCTTGAATGTATTGCAGTGAAGCTTGTGTGTATTGCAGTGAAGCTTGTGTGTATTGTAGTGAAATTTGTGTGTATTGCAGTAAAGCTTATGTGCATAGCAGTGAAGCTTATGTGTATGGCAGTGAAGCTTGCGTGTATAGCAATGGAGCTTGAATGTATTGCAGTGAAGCTTGCGTGCATTGCAGTGAAGCTTAAGTGCATTGCAGTGGAGCTTGATTGTAGTGCAGTGAAGCTTGTGTGCATTGCAGTGAAGCTTGTGTGCATTGCATTGAAGCTTTTGTGTATTGTAGTGAAGCTTGTGTGTATTGCAGGGAAGTTTGTGTGTATGGCAGTGAAGCTTACGAGTATTGCAGTAAAGCTTACGTGTTCTGCAGTGAAGCTTGTGTGTTCTGCAGTAAAGCTTGTGTGTGTTGCAGTGAAATTTATGTGCTTTCGGGGTAAACGGTTGTCTATATCAGTGAATCTTTTGTATATTACAGTGAGCTTTTGTATATTTCAGTAAATCTTTTCTATATTTCAGTGAGGCGACGTATTGCAACGAATCTTTCATGTATTACAGTGAATGTTCTATATATTGCAGTAGAGTGCTTGGAAAACCTTTGTGTTGCAGTGAATCTTATGTTTCAGGTAGTGAAAATTAAATTGTTACATATTACGTTAACGCCCCCTTTTCCCATGTCACGTTACCACCACGCCCATTATTTCTATTAAGTACCTTAGTTCTACACCAACACTTTGATATCAATAATTCAAGCGTGTTCATTATATGTGTCGAGCAGGTAAATGTATATAAGACGATGAAGATGTAAGAAGTTTGAAAGTGCTAAGACAGGACAAAGAGCACCTTCTTCCTCCCGGTTGACCTCCCATGACTTTTTTTTAAAAAGAAGTCTTCGCCCTTTATAATGTCTGTGTGTCTCTCTTTTGTCGTTTTATTTCATTTAGTGGAGCCCTAGCTTTCATTCCTTTAGCTTTTCAATCGTCACCGCAACAGCTTCTGTACATCGCCCATTTTCTCTCTCTCTTCCCTGCCAGCAATTACTATTTACACTGCGAATATGTATAATATATGTAATTCCTGCGGTTCCTCCGACGTCTTTTAATACAGCTTTTACTTCTCCCCATCTCCAACTTGATTTGATTTCACGTTCGTCAACTTAGCCGCCCTTATCGCTGCATCCGAAGAAGGCCCTTTCTTCTTGGGCATCGCTGCCACATCTTGGGCACAAAGACGACAGAAGCTTTAACAAATCTACACTACTTAACAAATACAATATTGGACAGGCCCGGGGTAGACGAATAAAACAGAGACACGTGCCGGGTGGTTCATAATTCTAGGATGTTTAATGTTAACAATTGCATTTTAACTCGCTTATTCTTAATGTGTAATGCGGTGGTTTCAATTAGAGAATATTAAAGTGCCCTTGCTCAAGACAAAAACAAAATGGGTACCCTGGACAAATGTATGGAAATGATGAAATACTGAGACAAATGGATGGAAATGATCAAATACTGAGACAAATGTTTGGAAATTTTCTTCAACAAAACTGGAATTTTGAAAATTCATGCAAAGTATTTGATCTCCTTGTTGGTATATATAACCTAGCTCTTTTGCAAGACGATAGTTGCTGAATGTCCCATTTAAATTTTTAGAAAAGAGAAATGGCACCACCCAAAACAAATCCCACAACCTCATCGTGCCATGGTCATACAAAAATGACTAAAAATACATTTCTCTTTTCTCCAAATTTAAATGGGATATTCTGCAGCTATCGTCTTGCAAAAGAGCTAGGTTATATATTTACCAACAAGGAGATCAAATACTTTGCATTAATTTTAAACATTCCAGTTTTATTGAAGAAAATTTCCAATCATCAGTATTTAATTTATTTCAGTATAATTGGGAATAAATTGTTTTTAAAGCTGACAAATTGGTAACACTTAATACTCCCTATATTTTATTTTCCGATAGTATTTACCATTTTTTGAGTAATTCGTCAATTTTGAGGACTTAAGCTGCACAAATCTGAAAATTTCCAAACATTTGTCAGGCAGGGTATAGTATAAAAATTAAAGACAAAGCATAAACATTCGTTTATAAATGTGTGACCATACATGTATAATAGAAAGTCACATAAATACTTTGCCCAATACTACAGAATATGTCCATGTATTTATCCATCTATGGACAATGGCGTAGAACGATTTTTATACACCCATGTATATAACAAACAAAGAATATTTATTTGTCAACTAAACCAACGTAAAAAATACTTTAGCAGTTTAATGGCTTTAATTGAGTTACATAAAGGTATATTTATTTGTCAAGTAAATACTCAGTAAAAAACCATCCCCGATTACAAAATATGGAAAGTCTTTTGAAACGGGAAATTTTAAGTATTATACAAAACGACGGTGGTATTTTTCATATTTACTTTCTATTAAAGTTCACTCAGCTTATTTACCCTGCAAAATGGAATTTTTTATACGACGTTACAAATTTCAAAAGGTATCAGACAACAAGTGCGCGGCAAACATTCAAAGTTGGCATTTTATTTGGCAAAAAATCTTTCTCCGTAATGTTGTCGTAAAAGTTTTATGTGAATTGCAGTCAAATTAATTTGTTTTACAGTGAAGTTTTAGTGCAATGAATTGAAGCTAACATGTCTGGTGGTGAAGCTTATAAATATTACAATGTAGCATATGTTATATGCAGTGCCTTTTACATGTAGGGGAGACCGGGGCACAGTGGTACAACGTCTTTATAAAATCAGGTTTTATCAGCAACCCAATGTTTTTGATTTGGAAAATAGCTGTATGCAGCATTCTTTCATTAACCAAATTTAATCTTTTATAGCAAAAAAATAGCTCTAAAACGAGGACAAAATGTATACAGATCCTGAAGGCTCGTATATTACTGCGTTATCCTTTTAAAATGCTACGAGTTAAATAGTTTTCCCAAAAAAAAAAAATGAATTCTAAAAAGTGTACCCACTGTGCCCCGGTCTCCCCTATAGAAGGAGAAGCTTATGTGCAATACAGAGAAGCTTACATGTCCATGTAAAGTTATTATACATATAACTTGGCACATGCAAGTCCATGCATGCCCATATATGATAGACAACTCGAGTCCTAATATTAAAGGAGAATGACGAGCTTTTTCCTAAAACAGTTTCCGTTGAAAAACGGTTAAAATGTTGAAAATGACGCTCATTTATATCAATCAATGATCAGTAATGATAAGAGTTTTATCGATTAATCTGACGTTTGTCCATTCTGTTGGCATTAAGCCAAGTAACGAGAAAATCACTCGGCGTTTTTCAACTTTAATAATGATTATTCTTCAGACTCATTTTTTTCCAATAAAAATCACAAATCTACGACGAATCAATTACAAATAATTGGTCTACAAAACTAGGACCCAGACAAATTGTTAGGTCAGATTGGGAAGATACCCCTGGTGGAAAAGCTACATATGGGTCATATGTGCTCCTTGATGGGGCATGTATTGGTCATACATAGCCATGTATCGACCAGAAGTTAGTCAATAATGGGCGAACCAAATTTTTTAGTTTAACTTTATATAAAAGAATCTATACATGCCATATGTTCAAATTCCACTGTAAAATTTGAGATACTAATGTCATGTGCATTTGCATGTGTTATTGGCTCGTGACTTTTTTGCATGTACTGATTTTTCAAAAAAAAAAAAAAAAAAAGAGTTTGTTCTAGTTCTCATTCATTCGATCGATTTGCTTTGATTTGTTGTGCAAGAACAGATAAAACAGTGAGTTAACAAAGATTGAACTTTTCAATAATTCCATTATGTGCAAGAAATCGTAGCTTGACCAATTATTTAAGTTTCCAAAAAAAATTCCTTCAAAACAGCTTCGAGTCCAACACCAACGGGTAGTCGGTGTCGCAGGACTGAAATTTAACACCATATATACTACAACTTATTACGAAATACATTTATATTGTATTTCAAAGCCACTCATGATTTCAAGGATTGTCATAATCCAACCTGGCCACAAAACCAGTCCATATCCCCTGCTGGTCGTCCATCCTCACCCGTCGTTGCCCATTCCAAAGAGGTTCCGACCGTCGTAATAAAAGCAAAATTTCCTTTCGCCATCGCTACAGATTCATTTAAAGAGGGTTTCAATTGATACGCATTGCGCATGTGCATCGCCATCATCATCATCATCACCATCATGTCCCTTCATTCCTCATCATCCTCCTCCTCCCATATATATATAGTTGGGCGCATGCGCAGTAGGAGGTGCTTTTCCTCTTTATAAGACCGCGAATGTGTTTCCCATAGCTCAGTGAAAGGCATACGCGAGGAGAAGCCAGATGAAATAGGCTGAAGTCCGCTGGATTTCCACACACACACTCACACATCTGGCTGCAGTGACACTCGTTCGCGGTGTCAACTGCTTAGGACATCGGTGTCGTGAATCGGTGACATTAAGCACTCTTTCCTAATCTACGGAATCAGAGCCAGAAGCAACAGCTCCGGAAAATCGACGTTCGTCCAATGTGCGTTTCAATGCCAGGGAGATGAACCGGAAAATCAAACCTTCGGCTCAGCAGCGGTTTACCGTGCTGAGGGCCTGCTCTCTCATCATCATCACACTCCTCCTCGTCGACCAAAAAGGTAAGGCCACTCCCATATATATTTTAAAACGACCAGATCAACGCATATATGCCATCGAAGAACGATATTCTGGGAGGGAAAACTCTTACGAGAGAGGGTGCTCTTCGGGAATGTGGGTATCGATACTGGAAACCTGCAGAATGCAAAAAAAGTATATGTGGAGAAATACCTCACTCGGATATGGACATATATAGATGATGACATTCTCATATGTGACCAAAAATGATTGAAGATGTTTCCAAGGAATGTTAATTTTGAAGAGAAAACTCATTGGGGAGGGGGTGCTCTTCGGTGAAAGTGGTTATAGATAGTGTAAAAACTAGATATGAGAAATACCCTGCTTGTTTGTTTGTTTGTTTGTTTGTTTTTAACGTTGGCCTATTTCTGCAACACGAGGGCTAAACACCAACGCCAGGGGATGAGCCTTCAACA
>JAQGBW010002725.1:0-18700 GCA_034698625.1 Julus scanicus
ACATTGAAACTTTACTTTCTTTCCTATACTGAGGCTCATTTTGTGTCCTTGATTGCAGGTGCGGTGTTTTGGTAATAAACCATTTTCTTGAAGAAACTTAATTGCCTCAGTCTCTGTATGTGGAAGGTCAAAAATATTCATTGTAGACAACCAGAAAACCATGTTCTACCAAAACAGTTTATATATGTACCTATATTATCTTAAATTTTATAATTATAAATTGAAGGCCATTATTTCAAAAAAAATGTGACCTTACAGGTCACATAATTAGATAACACCTTAAAAGCTGACCTTCACTAAATAAAATAAAAATTGAGGTCCAAAGTCTACATTTTGACCTTAAATTTGGAAAAATAAAAATTGAGGCCCGATAACTTCATAGTACCCAAACGCACAACTAGAATTGTGGTTTCCCATAGAACACCATCAGATTTCTTGTGCGCTTTGTAATAAAAACAATTAGAAATAAGATAAGATGCTTTAAAATATTGCAAATGTTTGATCGCTTGCACGGTGTAAAGAACGCCATTTAAGAAGCCATTTAACTAGCATATTCGGCCCAATCATTGTGCACCTTCATCAAAACGAGTTCTAAACAGACACTCGTGTCCCTGAGGTTGTCGCAAAGGTCTCTGTCAAACTGGAAAATCCTATTGATAAGTTCGCTTGTAAGGTCCTGTAGCAAGCTGGCCCATAGGCACACGCTTGCACTACTCACGCGTGCATACACTGGTAGATTCTGTCACCTGCTCGATGTCAGATCATAATTATTGTACACTTTTAAAAATAAGTTTTAAATAATTTATTCACCATTGGACCTGCACATGAAACAAGTTTTTTTAAGCATTCAGACTCACGATTAGAAATGTGTTTTTCCATAGAACACCATCAGATTTCTTGTGTGCTTTGTAATGAAAATATGAAACATGATGACAATTAGAAATAAGATAAGACACTTTAAAAAATTGCAAATGTTTGATCATATGCACGGTGTAAAGAACACCGTTTAAGAAGCCCTTTAACTGGCATATTTGACCCAATCGTTGTGCACCTTCATCAAAACTAGTATTAAACAGACACACGCGTCACTGAGGCTGTCGTAGAGGTTTTCGTCAAACTGAAACATCCTATTGATAAATTCGCTTGTAAGGTCCTGTAGCAAGCGCTGCCCACAGGCGCACCGCATACAGGTGCACACGCGCATATAAACAGTTGCCTGAATGCACCTGCATACACACGTGAGTAGGGCCTTGCCCTGAACGGATGTCTTTGAATCGTTCTTTCAGAAATGATTAATAAATTCTACCTTGAATTTAAATCTTAATCATGCCTCTGTGATTTACCTTTTATTGTAAGGAAGTCATATAACAACAAGGCGCACACACAGTTGCCTGCATGCATGCGCGAATCACATTTTCCATGCATTTTCGGCTACAAGCGCACAATGTGCATGAAGTGTGTTTGGGGCGTAACGTGTTTTCGATTCATGAATAGCTTCACCTTTGCAGCAATATGAGGCCTTGCATTATCATGAAGAAGAAATCAGGATCCCGGTTCAGCAAACTGTAGCTGGACCTGACGAATGCACATCAATAGATGATTAAGAATCTCGGTGTAGACTTCGGCATTCACTGTATTCCTTATGAATGATGTCCTCTGTGTTGAAGAACGTGATAAGCATGGTCTTTACTCTTGTTTTCTGTAAGCGCAATTGTTGCTTTTTCGGAGATTGGGGCATTTTGTTGCTTTTAGTTGAATATTCACCCAGTTTAAAGAAAATTTCATGTTGACACTCTCCTCCATTTTGTACTTGTTACAACACGAATTGAGACAGTCTCCTGGCAACTGCTAAATAACCCAGAAACTTCACAAAATGTCTGTGCAATTCACACATTATGTCAACATACATGTCAACGCTCAATTTGCATCCCAACACGTTTCTTGCTTGCGTCAAATTTCCACACTTGGACCATTCACCGAACTTTCTGGTCTTACTTTAACTTTTTTAGTGTCTATAGACAACACGCTTAATTTTATAAAAGAGGTAATTTAAAAGAAACTTGAAAATGAAAAGTTATATCAAATTCAAAGTAAAGCGATTTCACAGAATTAAAATTTCAGTATTTCACTTAATTTTTATATGCAAATGTTCATGTATATACTATAAACATGGCATTTTGCTGTATATATATATATATATATATATATATATATATATATATATTGTTATGGTAACGGCAAGGTTTTGTTAGAAGGCGAGAATAATTGATGCCGAACACAATTGTAGCAAAACAGTTTTGCTTTAAAACCTCGAAACAATGAAATCATAAAAATACAGACGCAAGCACTCGGTCGGCTACCTGCCAGCCCCGAAAACAACAAAAGCTCGCATCTGTGCGCACACAATTCAGGTGTCGATCCCGGTCTACCGTCAAACACAAACTGTCCTCCTGTCACCTCGAGCTTCCCAGCAAACCTTGTATTTGAATGCTGGTCAGCTCGGGACCACAGAGAGGGTTACATAATTAGCGCACTCCACATAATTCGCATAACATTACGCGTGCTACGGACCCAGCAACCCTGAATCCTAACCTCGGATTCTCACAATATACACATAGATAGTATAATACATGTAGTGCTTATGTAATAAAATTTATGATCCAAATTGCTGTTGGCATAATACATTTTAATGCTAATTATATATAAAATGGTAATTTCCCATCCCAATTTTTTATTTATGGAGTTTTTGTCTCCACTTCTGTTTGTATGTATAGAAGTAATAGAGTAAAATATGCATTTATATTTTCTGAAATAGTACAATTAGATTGACTCTAATAATGGGTCTCGATTAACAGCAGACGTGCCATACAATATACTCGCTTTATATGCTAATATGCATCTATGTAAAACATAACTTAGTTCTCCCTGCATCTCTTTGCTCATATTTTAGTGAAATTACTTTCCCTTTCTTCTATGTATGTTTGCAAATGTATGTAAAATATACACATTATCTGATGTCGTGAAATTTAAGTGTAGGATATATGCAGTACACAGATTAGATATCATATATATGAACATACATACTGCATATAATTTCACACTCTGGCATCGCATAATTTTGCTTATGCATTTACATCTTATACTTCTTTGTATAATAAATATAAATAAAATGTCATGCTTGTATATGACATAGTAACACAAAAATATGTTACAAAAAGGAAATGGAAATTTTGATTATGTCGAAAGTATCCTAACTTTATTTAGTTAGTGTATATAAAGCATCACTATACTTCACACGATGATGCTGTGTATATGAAAATGACATATTAAAACATGCCAGAATGCTTAACCCTCGTTTAACCCTAACTTCACTTGGTGGCTGGTATGACTCAGGACCTCATACTGCCCTAAGCTAAAAGTTAAGGCCATTTGCACACACACTAGCCAATTGCAAGGCAGAGTTCCGGTGTTTGTAATGTGGTATTGCACACATACGTACCCAAATATAAAAAGCTGTCTGTTAACAACGTGTTAACTGCCCCAGAAAACAGTGTGCTATTTCCCATTAGCATTTTTTATTGCATGTGATTAGTAAAAATAAAAAAATGGCTTAACTTACTTATGCTACTATATCTTAAAAGAAAATATTGAAAACTATTGATGCCGGCGGTCGAGTGGGTTAAGTGGGGTATGCTCCTCAGTCGAGGTAGGTGGGAATTTTTACGGTTGGGAAATTCCCAAAGTGGTGGCTTTTTCAGACGAGAGTTGAAGATGAGAATTGAAGAAAGTTTTTATCCTTGCATCTGTAAATACATATAAGTCATATTGCAATAAATTACCCATTTCATTTGGTTGACCCTCTTTGGTGGGAAACAAAATAATTTCTTTCAATTAGCTTCCATTGTTTTTTGTACAAAACCAATACAATTTATTGGTTATAACTGTTTTCTATAGTTCCTGTATTGACATCTATTGGTCTATGGTTTAGCTGTATTGTCTATACCATAGGATAAATTGACAGGACAATACCAGAACCATAGAAAACAGTTAGAACCAATAAAACTAATATAAAACAATGTTTTAAATAACAATAGAAATCTTTGTTATTTCACCAGGGTCTACTTCATTACATTCAGCTAAAATCAATTTAAGGAAAACAGAAACTTGTCTCCAAGCTTTTTGTTTTTCACTTCTGTCCTTCAAACAATCAAATCTGTTTAGCGGCACTGGATGTGTGCAAGCTGAAATACACATAACTCTGCAAGCAGAAGCTGGAAGGCATTTCTGATGGCAGTTTTTAGTGCCTGCTACAAAAATTCCCTGGTGGCAAACTGGCCGCACCAGATGTTTGTGCAAACGCCCATCCAATTGCACTCAACTCGGCACTCAAAATAGGAAATAGTCACTTCTATTGTATTCTATGTTAATTTTAGAATATTTCAGATAATTGACCTCAATTAATTTATTGTACCATCATTCTTCAGATAGTCTTTTCCTGTCTCCTGACAGTGGTTGCCTCGTAAATAAAGGAACTAACATACTGCTCCTTTAGGTCTTGTGACTTTGTCTTCAAGTGATGTTTAGTCAATCCAGCCCTACATGGAAATATTCTCAACACTTGAAGTCTAACTAATAGTAGTCTGCA
Organism: Julus scanicus; assembly: GCA_034698625.1. Lineage (NCBI taxonomy): Eukaryota > Metazoa > Arthropoda > Diplopoda > Julida > Julidae > Julus > Julus scanicus. The sequence continues at coordinate 4,646 of JAQGBW010002725.1, forward strand.
TTTACAACTGTATTTGTTCGGCCTTATTAAAGCTAGTCCGCTCTAGTACGCGCACACCCCGTAAATCCGAACACAATCTGAACTTACCCATATCTAGTAGACTGTCACCTTCGCGACTTAATCAGAATGCACGTTCAACTTGCATGATCTTCAACCCATTATCACGAACCCATACCTAAATCGAGTCTAATTTGGTGATAGTGACCACCTCATAATGTCAATATATATGGTGGCCCGGTCTACACTGTAAGTCATTTTCAAGTAATGGAACACCAAGAAACAATACTTGAAACACAATACATTATTCTTAAACATTATGCTTATGTGTGGACGTGTACATATTATCCAAATTTGTATCTGAAACATATTTTGCTGGAATACCTCATAACATGCAGTATTGAACACATGTGTTTAGGGAAGAAGTAATTACCAGGAACACTATTTCAAACTGGAAAATGGAACGGAACTTCGGAACACTTTGATTATTGTACACTTGAACACATGAAGGGTGGTTTTATAGGTCAAGATAATGAAAGCGGAGATAAGCCTATAAGCTAGACGCGTCTGACCATATTTTTAACAGGATGCTCACTCTAAAAACTGAGTTATAAGTAGACAACTCAGACATTTAAGCTCCATTTTGGAAAACATACATAATTATTTTAAATAGCTGCATGAACATGTATATTATACACATTTAACAATTTTAGTCATTATGGTTATGAGTTAATTGAAAGTTAATGTTTAACGATGACATTTAAAATTCAGGATTTATTCTTTGTAATGTTGCTGGTTTTTATAAGCATGTAGCAGTTCTCCTTATCCAGAGAAATCCATGAAAATTAGTGAGTAATGATTTTCTTATGATTGAATACATTACCAACAGAAAACTGCAAATTAACAAACAACCATTAAAAGATCGTAAACCTGCAGTATTGATAAAAATCGGTCAGATTAGAACATTTAGAAATCACGATGTACATTAAATCTTTATTTGAAAGTTAATCGTTTGCTGACAGTATTTAAGCCTCTATGGCAACCGACAGGAATAACATTTACTTCTGTCCACATTGTTCTTTTTGCATCAGTGCATTATTCGGGTACCAAATCCTTGCAGGGAAGATTATTTGGCATTGCTCCCAGTAGGGGGTTAGATTTGAATGCAACTTAATGAAGGCAAATCCTAAAAACCATTGAACGTCCTTTATGGAAGCTGCAACCATCTTCGAAGGGCTTATGTTGGCATAAAATGATTGCAAATAGTGGGCGATTAACTGGCTTAACGCTTTCAGTAAACTGCACCCAAGGGTTAGTGCATCAATTGTTATGGTGCGAGGGCATCAAATAGTTCAACTGGAGTTTTCCTTAATGTTTATTGCAGTGTTTGGTATTAAACTCACTGAATGAAGTTAAGATAGTTTTTTTTAAAAATTATATATAATATTACAATTTTTCTACAGCAAAAGAAAGTAATAAGTGACCATTAAAGCTCTTTAAATGTCTCAGGGCAGCCGATGAATCAAAGAATCTTTTGGATACCAAAGAGCCTCTATCAAATTATTGAAACAATGTAGGTTACAAAAAGGTGTAAAATAGAACCTTTTTTTGACCCAGTTTACACTCAAATGTGAATTGTGTCTAAAGAACCTTTCAAACACCTTCCTTTTTTAGAGATATGCACTTGTTTCTTGTCGTGTATGAAAATATATTTCTAAGCAAGATATTATATTGCCTGAATTATTGCTTACGAGATTCTCCAACAGTGCAAAGCGGACAACTCCTTAAGAGCATATCATAAGTTTGCTTAGAGATGCCATATACTATCGATATAGAATTTTGCTAGTGCCCATATCTTTTTTTTTCTTGAACCGTGAAGGATTGTATTTCAGTGAATTTGCAGCATATAAATTCTGATGAACTTGTAAAAAGTAGGGGAGACCAGGGCACAGTGGTACAACGTCTTTATAAAATCAGGTTTTATCAGCAACCCAATTAATGCTTTTGATTTGCAAAGTATGCAGCACTCTTCATTAACCAAAATTTTTGCGATCTGATTCAAGTATAGAAAAAAATATTTCCAGTTTTTGTTCTTGAAAAGTAATTATTCAACTCGCAATTTAATTTTTATTCTGGGTGTAATTATAAAACATTAGTAATGCTGCAATAAGCCATTGGCAGGTGTATCCAGCTATAATTTTAAACTAGTTTATGTTAATTAGCCATGTGGTCAGCTGTAAGGCCTTATTCAAATCAAATTGGTTATATGGGGTACAGTATGACATGTCCCACTATACCCCAATTAATGTTTTTGAAAAATATTTTTGTTTTCTCATTGATCAAAACTTTAATTAAAAACCATGTTTAATTTATGTTTTAAAGTAAAAATGTTTCACAATCACAGAAAAAAATACAAATTTGGACAACTAAGCAGTTAAAATATGAAAGCTGCTGTAATTACTGTTAATTTTAATCGTTTTTGTAATTTACACTTGGAATTTTAAATTGACGTGTTGAATTAAACACAATTAGCCAATGTGGTGTTTTTTTGTAAAATTTGTCTTAATTTCGCGTGGACCACTGGTTCAGTGGTTCACGCGAAATGGACATGCGGAAAGGACATGGCATGCGGTACGCATGCCATGTCCTTTCCATGTGATTCCCAAAAGGAATTTCCATGATTAAAATGATGTGCTATTCTCAAATGACATTTAATAAACATTACTTAAAGCTATGCAAGATTCTGTCTTACGATTTCGACTTAATCAAAATCTTCATTTCCATTGTAAAATTCGCGGTTATTGCATATGCTTTATAGCTCCTAACATTTTGTTGTTCATTATAATCTAAGAAAACCTCGAAACACTGCTAGATTGTTATCTTTTCCAAAATTTTCGTTCAAATATATACCAATGTTCCAAATTATGTTTTCTATATACGATCAAATAAATGTCGGACAACTACAATTTGGAAGAATGCATTTAAATTGAAAGGCAGTTTACTTTTAAAAAAAGATTTTATAAAAGTCTCGGCAGTATACATTCGAAAAATTCCCATTATTAAAAATCCATTACTCTTGCGGTTAATATGCATTTCAATCATATCATGGATCATAATAATAAAAACATTACCTTCGATTGTCCAGAAATTCAATATGGAGGGCGTATTTTTAATGAAATGTTTCTGTACACGCCTACACTTTTCATATTCTGAATAATAACATAGGGATCTATTTTATACAGCAATGAAGTAGAATTGTGTTGCATTTATATTTATACGAATATCTATTGTCTGGTCATGTCAATAGGAGGCCAGTTTTCAATGATAAAAGTAGGGTATAGTTGCCCTTTAGTATAGAATATGTGACTTATCATTTCTAGCGGTTATCTGTATTCTACTTTTGAAAGCTAGGATACGTACTTCAGTCAATATTAACGAACTTAGAAGGGAGGCATTTAGTATCGACCCATCTGTTATTATCCTTCTCTTGTGTAATTGAACATTGCAATTCACTTCCATAATTTATGAATATTGAATGACATATTTAGTTATTGTTGTAATGACATAATGCTTCTGTGTTAGCAAATTTAAAATAAGTTATGTACAGACCGACATTAACGAATCCATATTTAATCGTGGCAGATACTCTTGCGATAAAATCATTAAAACTTGACATGCCCATCGTTAATGTGATTAATTTTATATTCAGCTATTTAAGTATAGTTACATTGGGGTGCTACAGTATTAATGATGCTGAAATGGGAATACTGATGTTCTATAAATTCATTTCTTTTTTTGTTTGCTTGTCTGAAACAAAGAAACAAGGAAATGTTTGTGTTCAAGAATTTTGAGGTGAACTATTTTGACCATGTGACTGTCTTGCAAGTCCAGTCACAACTTCGCTGAAGCCCAAACAAGCAAGCGACCCGAGCACTTGAGTAATCAAGAAAGATACTAAACTTTTGCTTTTTATCTGGTTTTAATTTTGTAGAAACTTATGATAATCATTCACATCACATAGTAGGGCTGCCATGCTCCTGACAGCTAGCTTACATGAAGGAGAGTGATTCTGTACAGCTTGTACATTCAAACTTTATACAATTCTTAAGAATGTGTAGCATTTCAATAATTTGTTATATTGGCAAGAAAATACCAAACTAGGAATGTTGATTGTGCAATCCTAAATATAATGCAAGGTATTGCGTAATGGTCATTCTAATTGCAACACACGAAATTTTATGTTAGAAAAATAAAAAACAAACAAAAGAAACAACCAAGGACAAAGTCAAAAGACCACTTGATTTCCACACACTTTTGACCCTTTGGAATGTCACAATTATATATTTAAGATCGCCAGTATTTTTTTTTTTTTTAATTGATCAACACTCTCAGAGTAAAATATTAAACTATTGAGTCCTCGTTCAAATATACACTTCTCCATCATGAATCTACAAATATCAATAAGAATAAAACCATTAAAAACCATATTGTTTTAAATGTCCAGTATTATCTAACTAGATTCTACTAAACCTTTCTTTAATTTCTTCTTCTAATGCTTGCACCTATATTTGCAGGCGAAATTAGAACACACAAATAATTCATTGCATAGAATGAGAGGAAGTTTATTCCACTCAGGGTATGTTCTATAAGGGAAGGTTTTGTCAAGAAATTCACTAGTTATTTTTTTACTGTTAAAAGTCATACTGATAATTGATCTATAATCAGTACCCCTGTTTAAATGGTCAATGACCCAATGAATAGGATGTAAAGGGTTTTTTACAGCGTCTCCCAATACCATTAAATCGGCAAAAGTCAACAATTTAGGGAAGGATAGTAGGCCTCTGTGTTTCCAAAATCCTGATATTGAATTTATTCAATTCAATCGAAATGCAGTGCGCATGGATCTATTATCCATCCCACACTATTAAGCATAACCTTGACAGGGCCGAGAATTTGTCCAGGTGAAATGGAAATTGCATTTTTAAAACAGAAAAAATTGCTCTTTCAATACACAAAACATGCATATCTATAGAATAGCCACCTAAAGTCAGAAGTTAATTGTATGGGAAAGGAATCAGGAACATAGATTAAGCACCTTGTAACTGCATGAATAAGGGCAATCCGAACAGCGACAGCCTCCAGCAGGGTGGAGAGCACTAGGCGAGATGACGGGAAGGTAGTGCGCACAAGCAGCGCAACCCCACTGTGAACATTAGCACCGGTTCTGTCCTTACAATGGATGGTAAAGCCTCGCAGTGAGTAGGGAATGCTCTCCGAGAGAAAAGTTTCCTGGAGAGCCACACATGCAGGCTGATGCTGAGTGATAAGTTCACGTAATTCAGAGAAGTTCCCATGCACACCATGACAGTTCCACTGAAGGATAGCCATTGAGAGTGAAAGAGCTAGGTCAGGTTACCTAGCAGAGTGCCTACTAGCACCAGGCTTGTCCCAATCTCGATGCTTTACTGTTGGCTTAGGGAACCGTTGTAAACGCGAGCGCGAATCAAGGGCAGCAGCCCAAAGGTAACCAAAGGCGTTCATAGTCTCCTCAGGAGGTGCAGATCCGAAGGTGCCTCAAGCAACACTGCGGCTGCCTTTGGGGGATTCGCTGGTCGCACCTGAGGCAGGCCTTTGCTTCCAGCCCTGGGTTCCTGCCGATCACCGGTGGTAGGCAAGCTAGGGGCTTAAGAGGGTGGTAAAGGTAGTGGACCCACTCTAGGAGGGTGGAGGGGAAAGGCCGGTGCGCGGTGTGCTGGGGATGCTACAGCCTGGGTACGAGGGGAGGTAGAAGGAGGGTGGGGAACAGGGAATTTGGGGTGGCTCCCAAGCGGTTGTGCAAAGAGGCCATATTTTGGTGGCAAGCGAGTCAGAGGGGGTGGGAATCGCATAGTGGTATCGCTAGAGAAGAGTCCGGCTCCCAGCTGTCTGGAGAACAGCGCACACACACTGTGAGTATCACCAGTACCAGATGAAGGCTGGGGATCTGTTTGCACCGCAATAGACTGTTGCAGAGAACGCTGGACGGCAATAGGGGCACCGGAGGCCACCTGAGCAAAAGATTTAGCAAAACTAACTGGCTTAAAAGCCCTATATCGCTTACGAGCCTCAGGGGGGGAGATGTTCTCCTTTACCTTCATTTCCAAAAATTTGCTTCTTTTCAAGGTACCTGGGGCAGTCACGTGACCACACGACATGCGCTCCTTTGCAATTGACACAGGCCGGCGGATTTGAACAAGCAGCCTCATGTGCAGGTGTGCCACACTGGCCACAAAGAGCTGGTGATTTACACAAAAGTTTGGTGTGGCCGTACCGCTGACAACCAAAACACCTGGTAGAATTTGGTATAAACGGCCAGACAGGAAGATAAAGAAAGACAACTTTGACGTTTGTGGGTAGCTTGCGTGTGGAAAAGGTGAGGACCAGAGTGGCGGTGGGATCAACTAACCCATTACACCGTCTTGTGATTCGCTTGACATTTGTCACCAGCTGAGTTGACAACAAGTCAGCAAGCTCCTCCAAGGTGGAATGGAGCAGGTCGGGCGAGCTGACAACCCCTCTGGCGCTGTTGTTTGACTTGTGAGCCTTAGCTGTGACAGGGAATGAGGCTACAAACAATGTTTAGGAGCTTAGTGGCCTGGAATGGGGCGCGCGTCTATAAGAAGAGTTCCATCCCGCAGCTTACTGACACCAAGGTCTGAGGTGCCCAAGTAGCCTGATATGCCCTTGTAAATAGCAATGGGCGACACCTTCCAAAATGACTTGCCATCTTTGCGTTTTACCACAAGAAACTTTTGTGAAGGGGACCTTAGACAGGGAGAAGCAGGAGCAGCTCCGGAGCTGGGGCCGGTTGAGTCAATCTGACTCGGGCGGGGTCGCTTTCCGAGGACTCCAGTTGGTTTAGATTTGTTTAGTTGCGCGAGCTACAGTTTTACACCCTGCTTTCGGACAGGGTTCTTCATCCTATCCAGACCAGCTCCAGCCGGAAACGGGGTGCGGACCGGTCAGTAGCCTATTGAGGCAGAAATGCTGCCCTCAGGACGGGCACACACTGACCAATAGGGTTAAATACCCCACCCACCATTAGCTGTGGTCCCTGGCGCCCTGATAGTCATGGCCCGATAGAATCAGGACTTAGAACCGGTATCTACTACCGCCTGGTTTTTTGCTACCTTCCCTGGGGAGGCCAGGAAAGGGAAGGGGTTGCCCAGATCCCTACCCTACGCAATTAGTCAAGGGCACAGCGCCGCAGGCAAGCCTTGACCAGACAGGTGATGCGCTAATCTGGGTTTTGTTGGGCCACCGTTAGTATAACCTCGCCTGAGACCTTGCTGCCAAAATACCGGCAGAATGCCCTCAGGGTCATCTAGTTGTACAAGTTTCTCCACTACGGCAATGTGGTGGCCCTTTGGGGGAAGATAAGTTTGTCCTCTGTGCATCAGAAGGCAGAACTATCCTTCTGAACAACTTGTCTACGATGAGAAGATGCCGTCTTAATCCAACTTTCAGATGACATTTTCATGTAATGTGAAAATTAAATTAGTCATTCAACGTAATTCAACACTTAAAAGTAACCAAACACATTTTTTTTCGAACTATAGCAATTATTGTATAGCTGGTAGTGTACAAAAACAGTAATTTAGTTAAGCAAATGGTCAAACTATGGATGATGGACGTAAAGTCGTACCGAGCAGTTCCTTGGACGAGTCAATTTCTCTTTGATCTTTCAGAAGTCGGGAATCTCACTTGTGGAAAAGACGCCGAGAACTCCGAATTAGCTTCTAAAATGGTACAACTACTTAGGTTAGTAACCAAAAACGCAACAATCAAACGACATGTCAATGGGTATTGAAGAAGCACAAGTAAAGGTACCCTGACCCGACCGGGAGAACTCTGTTGGAGCCCATTGGTATCCCGGTGGTCCCCTGGCAAGTCCAGTCACCCAACAAGCGCAGGCAAAGATGTGCGCATCGAGATATTCAATCATCCCACCGTCTGCCTCATCTAAAAACGAGCATTACACCCAAAAACTATAATTCTGAAAATCACAACTACTCTCAGCATTTGGTTTCATTGGCTTCTTGTCTTCCTCAGCCTTTTCATCCTGTAAAATGTGAGGACATTTTGACTTTTAAACAAAAATTTAATGAACTTCTCCTCGCTAAGTGTAGATCTTAATGCTTCATTCCATAAGTTACTCAGCATTATCTTTTAGCTCCTTATCGTTTGGCATTTTCCTTGTCTTGAGGAGCTCCTTCCTCATTGCATTCAGTAAATCCTAAGGTGCTGCTGCTTTTAATACATCTCTGCAGTAGCTTGCTGAAAACATGACGTCCATTTATGATTTATGTTTTGTGTAGATACCTCTGATAGACTTCTGAATAATGAAAAAAGTGTACCTGACCAATTGCTATACATAGGCTAACACTGTTTTTTCATGGAAAGATGCGTGGTCCTGTATTAACTATAAGTATGCTTTTCTATGCACTTCACAATGTACTTGCAATGTGCTGCATTGCAAGCAATTTAAAGATTGCGTGTGCCCTTGAACTTATTTTTCAGGGAAAAGTCATAATCCTTGGGATTACATGGAATCCCCTCCTCCTCGCAATAGGAAGACCTCATTTCCCGATTGCAGACGTATACCATTATGATAGTAGTATACTTCCGATCGATCTCCAGTTTTCCAGGGGATTACGGTCCTTTTCCATTTCATTGGTGATGGATCTCGCAAAAGACTGATGCTTCTGCACTGGGGAAACCACTGGGTTTGTGATTTCCGCGAAAGCATCCCTCTCCAGAACTGGTAGAGGGGCCGGGGCTTCGACATACTCTTCATCCATCGAATCAGGCTCCACGATCCTGGACCTTGAGTCTTCCATAGCCAAGTCCTTGTTGATCTTAACTTGACTTGACTCGTAAATGCGGTCCAGGTCGGCATTATAGAACCTGTAATCCCGGGTAGAATGGGCATAGCCGACAAGGATACCTTGAACCGCCGTATTCACAAGTTTCCTGGTCTTTTGTTTCTGGGCGAGTCCACTGACTTTACTGCCTATCCTGTGCATATGCGCAAGATTTAGCACATACCCCCGGAACTGCTCATAAGGAGTCTTGTTTCCTAGGATAACCTGCGGCAGACGGTTTTTGATATAAACAAAAGTATAGAGCATTTTTACCCAGAACCTTTGGGGAAAACCTGTTTCTTTTAACAGTTCCCTGATGGCCTAAACTGATGTTTGGTTAAAGCCTTTGGCCACCTCGTTTATGTGGAGAGAGTACGCATTTGTTTTGACATGTCGAATGCCTTCATCTCCATAGAACTTTGCAAGCGGTCTGGAGCAGAATTCTCCTCCATTGTCGGTCTTGATAAATTTTAGTTTATACCCAGTCCATCTTTCTATTTTGCAATCATAGTGTTTAATGCACTCCATGATCTTTGATTTGCTGGGAATGGCGTACATCGAACTCCAACGGGAGAAGTCGTCAACGATGACAAGATAGTACCTGTATCCTTGTCCAGAAGGGAATGCAGAGGGCCTTAAAGGTCTGCGTCAACCAGTTTGAGTGGCGCCTTCGTAAACCTCTCTTTTAAACCTTTAGCTGTGGGGCAACATTACCCCAGGTCCTATGAAAAACATAGAATCGGGGTTCCACTGTATTTGTGTCTCCGTCTTGGGACTTGAAATTTTTTTCATTGTTTATTGTCGGGTTACATTTTTGATTACAAGTGGTGGAAGGAGATGGTCTATGTTTTTGGTTTCAGCTGTTGGCTTCTTGAAGGGTTTCGTCTGCATTTTTTTGCCGTTTTTGCCACAATAAACTTTCAACAAGTTTTCAAAGAATTGTGTAGCACGTTTACCAGTTGTTGCATATTTGTCGAGAATTTATAGAGAAGAGAATGTATTGGTCAATTAATTCAAGTGACTGTCGTGATCGTATCGCACACTTCAGCCATCTGTTTTTATTTTCGAGTTGATTTATGGTGTTTGTAGGATCGTTTCTTGAAACATACTGGCTTATTGAATGGTTGGTTATTTTGTGTTCTATTTTTGGAAATAGTTTTTGTAGTTAACATCTGGATGAATGAATTTGTGTAAAAATTGGCCAGATGACTCGCTTTGACTTGTTCTCAACTCGGAAAACAGTCAATCCCAGGTTTCGAGGCAAACAATTTTAAAACAATTGTTGCACAGATTTTACGACAGCCACTGTATAAATTAACTGCAGTTATCGTGCTTAGCTGGTGTTCATCTCCTTTTCTTTGTCTTTCCATATTTACTTCGGATATGGCAAACTTCTGAGTCCTTTCAAAAATAAAGCAGAAAACAATAATAAAGCTTTTTTGCAAACTCATTCTCGTTTGTTCAAACCAGGTTCCAGTTAAGGGATCGTAAACTTTTCTGCAATTATTATTAACACAGCGATATCTCCAACCTAGCTTTCGCTTTTCATCCACGCTGCACTTTGCAATACTTGCAGTTCTCACAAGGAATCGTTGAATTGCGAGTTGGGATGCGGCCAAGCTTTTCGGCTTACTTGATTGTTGTTTTCTCTGAGCTAAGACGGCATAAGGACATAAATTTGAGGAAAACAAGTGCTTTTTTAAAAAATAAAAAGTATTTAAATATATATGTTACAAAACATTAAATGGAATGTTTGGAGTATGATGCCATATTCAACTTTGACTGAAATAGACAAAATATTTGGTTAAAGTTCATCCTAAAATTAACTGAGTATTCAGCTAAAATTAACTCAATATTTAAGTGAAATTAACTTAATGCTTGGTCAAAATTATTACAATAATTGACTTAAATAAACAAAATATTTGCCTAAAATTTACCTAATATTTGATTGAAATTGACCAAATATTTGGCTAAAATTGTCCCAATATTTTACTTAAATTGACCGAATATTTGGCTAAAGTTGTCCCAACATTTCACTGAAATTGACTGAATATTCGGCTAAAATTTACCCTATATTTATCTGAAATTAACAGAATATTTGGCTAATATTCATTTAATATTACACTTAAATTGATCGAATATTTGGCTAAAATTTTTTCAACATTTTACTAAAATTGACCGATTAGTTGGCCAAAACCCACACAATATGTAACTGAATATTTGTTGTGTGAATATGTGCAATGTTTGGGCTATGATGCCATATTTAATTTTATGTAAATACGATGAGAAAGCAAAAATCAAAAAATTCCCACATGGTCGCCTTACTAAAGGCTTGCCTTGAAAAAGGATGTATTTTTTTGGCTGAAAAAGACGTCTTTTTTGACCGAAAAAGACATCATTTTTGACTGAAAAAGATATCATTTATGATTGAAAAAGACGTCTTTTTTATTAAAATAGACGTTTTGGGAAAACTGGTTAAGACAATTGAACTATAAAACTTTTTTATTTAACACAAATGCAAAAAAACATTGAAAAAAAGCACAAAATGTGGTGTTTGTAAACAGAGACTTTCATAAATCAAGTTTTGGCCGCACACAAAACTACTGCCTAAATTTATTGGTTTTGGTCGAATTATGGTTGCATCAAACTGTCGTTGACACTAAGAACCTCATTTAAAAGATGAGAAGTCATGGTGCTTCATAAAACTTAAGGCCATGTAAAAGCCTTAGTTAACCCTTTATTCAATTAAAGGTGATGAAATTCACAAACGGCCAGGTTCCTGTAGCATTGTTTAATTAACGCATAAAAAAAGGAAAATGTTTAATTTGCAATACTAGTTAAAAGTCGCAAAAACAAAAATTAAACATAGTTTTGTGTCCGAGTACACACCCTTACAAAAATGTAAGGTATCAACTTAGTTAAATTATAGTATCCAGTAGGTAGCAAGGTATTCATTAGGTTTCTTAGAAGTATAAAACTTTAAAACCTTAGCAATGAGACATTTCAAGGTTTCTTTTAGGTTTCAGACATGTAGTTATGGCGGAAACGTTTATAAGTGTCAAAAATTTTGAATTGAAATAATAAATATACTTTAAGGATACTTTGATCACAAATTTCTGGTTTATGTCAAAAATATATGCCATATGGAAAAAATATAGCTGGTAATATACATTTTTTTCAAATATATTAGTTAATGGCATATATTGAGAAATTGGCTCAATATCAGTAAATGCATCATATATATTATACCCGACGTTATAATCCATAAGCCATAGGTCCCATATGTCTATGGGTCTCACATGTCAATGGATCTGTAACTCTACAAGAATGAGGTGTAAATAAAAAAACGAAAAAAAACCCCCACAATCACACTCAGGAGGGAAGGAACCCACATACCCGGAGCTCCCAGGTCAATACCTAAACCTCTTAGCTACCAATAAGTCATTTGTGAAACAGCATTGAGAAAGGTATAAATTCAAGTTTGTATGCACCTCAACATAAATTGTGATATGCAATAGTTTGCTTAAATGTGTCTTACTTAGGTATCAAATTAATGTGTATTTTATGTGTAGGTGTTTTATATGTTTCAAAAGAAACCTTTCCATGCAAGTAGTAAGTTGTGCAAGTTTGACCTCTCTTTTAGCAAAAAATGTGCTTAGTGTACAAAAATTGAACATTTTATGAAATCAAATAAAAAGCCTATGTGTATTATGATTTGATAATTGCCTAATAATGTTACTCTAACGAGGTAAACATGTTAGATGCATATATTTAGTATATTTTATGTTTTATTAATTTTTTGGAAAATTGAAACATTACAACCATTCTCTAAAATTTTGTTTATGGCTGAAAGTTGAAAATAGATAATTGTTGCTATAGTTTGATGCTATGGCAACACTAAAATAAATTTAAGAACTAATTTGGAAAGGATGGTTGGATATGCCTTTAGGTGTAACCTAAACCATACCTGGGCTCTAATTAGTCCCTACTCTATTAGGCCTTTATTTAGACCTTTTAAATATTAGGACTAATTTAGCCCTTAATATTGCCTCTTGCTAGAACTACATAATTTTGGGAGGATGGTCTGGATCCGGCTTGTAAGATTAAGTAAGAATTTTGGCACTAACCATTAACTAAATTATCAGATCATTATTGTGATATATAGATTTGTTAGCATAATAAATAGCACATTTTCTTATGTAAGGGCCAAAATAGGGCTCCACACACAAAGGACAGAAGCAGTCTCAATCGTAGATGCAAAATAACGTTTAATCCTTTATAAACATAACCTGGTGATCACAGGAACTGCCCTCCAACTCGCAGCACTTAATAACAAATACAAAAGATAGACTTCACAAATAAAGAAACTGCAGCTTGGAGGCTGACCAACTCGCTCAGGCTCAAAACTGAACTGCCTCCCTGCTGGCCCTAGGCTCCTTTATATTCTGGGCAGAAGGAATGCAGTTCTTTCTAGAACTTTACATGAGGTTCCATACGTTACACAATAGCGTAATCTCAAACAAGGTGCGTAAATGCCACTTATTCCAATCATACCGGGCCCAGCCCCGCCATGCGCGGGGCTGACCCTGTTGGATCGTCACACTTAAAATTCTAAAAACTTAATCGTGAACTGTTATCACATGATGGAAGAATTCATTACAAAATCTTGTAAAGATAATTCAATTTGCATAATTAATTGTTTCTTGATAAATAGTTATAAGGGCTGACGCCCCACATAATTAATGGAAAATACCATTAGCATACATTTTTAACCATTCTTAGTTTAGTGTATCTTTTTTTTGTATTAGAAATCGAGTCCGAAAATTTATTATGGATGGCATGCCATTGAGGAAAAACAAAATGAAGAAAAACAAATGAAGTGTGGTTTGTGCACATTTAATTCAAAAATGTAAAAAGGAATGGTGCTTTTCTGTCGATCAGGGGAATGTGCCTTATACTATCTTCCCATTTACACTGCTACTATAACTCATGTCGCACCACTCCCTTGTTTTGTTTTTACATATACAGTGGGCAAAAAATGTAATTGCACACCTAATAAAACTCATATTTTTCGTAAATTGACAGTGGGAAGCACATGTTTGGGATCATATGCAGTTTTATCCTTTTGCCAGATTTTCATAATAGATGGTGGTGT